>JAVSBS010006223.1:0-75793 GCA_033124195.1 Coracias cyanogaster
CTTCTAGCAGTAGTTTGCCTTTACTTGTTATTACTTCAGCCAAGCAGGAATCTTAATGAACTGTTTTACAATAACTAAGCAAAGACAGACAGGTAATAAGGTAGATTAATTTGGTCATAAAGTTTCTTTGATTTTCAGCATTGATTACTCAGTGCTACCATTAGCGAGCACTTCTCTCCCTGCTAAAAAGATCATGCAACTCACTGTGTTAACCCTAATTTTGCCTTAGTTATTCAATTAATGTCTGCACATATGCAAAGATTAGAATTTCAGACTAATCCACTTTACTGTAAGATTTTCCTCTTTTCATCCATCACTTTAGTGAATTAAGAACCTATACATATCCCACCTCTTCTAAGTAAAATAAATGCCTCTGAAACAGACAAGTTAATTCAGTTACTGGAGCTCTGTCTTCATTTGCACTTGGTGATAAACAACATGAGGCCAAACAACACTGTTCTTGGCATCCTACACATCATCCTTCAATAGTTAAACACTCTTATCATCCTCCAGACACAGGCCAATCCTTCTCTAACTCACAACAGCAAACATTTGAGGTCAGAACATTACCTGAGAAAGCACAGTCTCTTCCTGCATCTGTGTGTACCACTCTGGCATGAAGAAGCCACACAGCACCTCCTCACGGAGTGGTTCTGAGGAGAAGACTGCAAGGAACAGAGCATGGAGACAACTCTGACCCCATCCCCACCAGCTGGAGAGCGTGGAAGAGCAAAGCTAATCAAGGCTTGGTTCACCAAGGCTACCAATCACTACACACCTTCCAGAGGCAGGTGATTCAGATTTGCATTTGGGGATCTTTTACTAAGAATAGATTTTATGCTTCAAACACATGTCTATTTGAAACCTTAAAATACAAGATCTTGCCCCAAAAGCTGGGGGCCTTTTGCTAGGACCTGGATGAGAAACAGGGCTAAACTCAGGGGTAACACCTTTCTTAAAATGAAATGAACTGAATTCATATGCCAAAAATTGATGACAAAAGGCTTCACCTTGAGGTTACCGGCAAGAAATTATCCCCTTCTGATTGTGAAAGTCCATTTCCAGTAACCTGAATGGAACTCAATTATTAACAGTTCTGGAGCATATCTTATACAATGTGGTATGTAATGTTTGTCTATATAAGTTATATACTTATTTACATGAGCAGGGATGTAGTAAAGTGAGACTGAGAAAACAAATGCAAGCTGGAGAAAACAAGCTGCTGGTGCAAAGCCGACAAGCAGCCTTCATTTCCTTCTGATTTCCTATGGATGCAAGGGTTGCGTCTGTTTTCCCTCTGCTTTCCACTCTCACTCTATCACATTCTGTGCAATAATGTGACAGTTTTTATCTTAACTGTGCTTTAAGACAAGCATGGAAAGTAAAGACCAAAACTGAATGTTCCTGAATATTGGAACATGAGATTGTTCTAAAAGAAAGAAATAGGATATTTTTTCTTCTATCCCCTGACCATTGCATGTTCTTGACTGCCAACATTGGGATGAGCCTTCTGAACAGAAAATTCTTGGTTCATCTGATGATCCATTTTTCTCCCTTTCTCTCGTTTGTCAAAGCCCTGAGTGTGTTGCACTGTTATCTCTCTTTGGTTTAAGATCTAGGATGGTCTTAAGTAAGATAGATAGTTGGTTTTCAGTGCTGTTGGCATACATCTGTGTATGAATAATAGGTATCACAGACAGACTGATTAATAGTAAATTTATATTGTGGGAAAAGGCTCGAAAGGTGGGCATTGTGTAGAACATTTATTAATTAAGTACAGTCAGCACCACACAATGAATAAGCGGGGGGGGAGAAAAGGAGGGAGATAAAGGGAAAACTGTGCCCAGAAGCTCCGCAGAGCAAGGGACATAGGTGGCCAAGCAGAACACTATAAAAGGCAGAAGAATATGAATGAAAGGCAGTGAGAAGTGAGCAAGAGAGTCACGTAAACTTAATTCATGAGCTTGAAGGGCCTCTGATTAATTCTCTAATGCAGGTAAGGAACAGAGATGATCAGAGTGGTACCTCACTGGCAAAATAGTAGTATATATTTAAAGGGGCAATCTCTCTCCTGAGCTGAATTGATGAACACACAGTGTAACTGTATCAGCAGAGCTGTGAGTCTGAGTCTCATTCAGTCACTTAAACCTGCCATTCAAACACTAAATCGCAGTTCTCAGATTAAAGATCTGCCAAAGTGAGCACCCGCTGGGATTTCCCTGCTATTGGTAGCAGCATCTAACAACGCCTTCCAAAAAGTCCCAAATTGAATTACCCCAAATCTCAGACAGATTGCACAGGAGCTCCAATATCTAAGACTGGAGAGCATATGTTTGCAGCTTACCAGCAGTAATCTTTTCTATTAATTTAGCCATTCCTGACAAATAAAATGCAAGAAGATTGCAAGAGTCAAAATATCCTCTAAGACAGACATGTTTGCATCAATTGACACTTTTTTCATACTTAAGACCCAGACCACACAGTAGTTCACCTCTAGTGGCAAACGTTTGTCAGAGACACATTTTAGCCTTTCACTAATAGCTTCTAAAATTCTCAGAAAACCAAAGGAAAAACCTTAGAGAAGAAAAAAAGAAACAATTTTACCATGCATATGTTAGAGCTGAAAGCACACTTGGAAAGTCCTTCTAACACAGAGAGCAAGAAAAGAAACAAAACATGAGACAACCTATTGCCTACATAGGATGTATGGTGGTCCAAACAAACAAATAGATAGATACATAATAAAAATAAAGAAAAACTATTTAGTATTTAGTTCCCTACTAGTATTTTTCAGAAATGGCAGAAATATGGTACTTTTTTGTTTGAAAACTGGAAAGTTTCTGCGTATGTGCACATCCATGGCCAACCAAAACATTACATATTGCTCATCGCTGACCTTCTTACCAAGTAACAAATACTGCTATATAATGCCTTGTTTTTCACAATTTTCTGTTTTTTCCTCCTGAAAATAAGAACTTTGCAGTGAAACATCAGGATCCCCTGTGAATCCTTGCTGTGTCAAACAGAGACTCAGAACCAGTATGAGACCTTCAGTTCGTATTCCCAATCATGCTCATCCACTAATGAAGCTTGATTTCAGTCCTTTCTCTACCCATATCTCTTGTTAGGAAAATAGCAGTAATTTTTTCCCATTGCTCTGCTTAGTCATAAAAAATTAGTATAATTGCAATCCTGTTTTATTGTGTTTTTTACAAAACCCCACACTTCCTCATTTAAGGTACAATAGAGAAGTATTGTTCCTGTAGCTACTTCTTGTTGTTGTGTTGACTTGTATATCGATTATTACTCTACGGAAGATATACAGAGCTAAGCTGGAAAAAGTGCAATGGATTTTACCAATCTATTTTCAAGGTTATTTGTCTTTCTGTTTACGCTTCCCAAAGTTGTCTATTTTCAATTTCTTTGTCTCGAGACCAATACAATATGCCTTTTTTTTTTTTTTTCTAATTCAGTGAATAACTGCCTTAGTGACATGTAAAGCCAGGCAAAAACCTCATTTGCAGTATATAATTTCTGTTTCCAGTGACTAGTCCTGTCAATCAACTGGTCTCAGGCTCCCTCAAAAGTATGTCAGAAACTGCATTTTTCTTGTGATTACCTATAATCAGTGTGAAAGGAGAAAGTACATTATTTCATCTATAGTTGCATTGTATTAAAAAAAAAATGTGTTCAACCTCACCAAGATTCAGCAGCTGCGGATAAGACAAAGCCTCTGTTAATTTCTCTGCATCAAGTCTTTCTGCATCAGATTTTTTTTTGACCCTACCAGTTTGTGACTGCTGAGGCAGATGATCAAAGAGGCCATATGCAGCGACTGTCCCCTACAAGCAGATGAAATATGATGAGAGAAAAGAATATTTTCTCTCCTTCTCCTTTGCTGCTGTTTGGCCTTTTGTGCAGTGCAGGATGTTCTTCCAGATGAGATTACTCACATTCAGCACCATCTCCCTCTGAGATTTTTTCTGCCCTAGATATGGACTTTCTCTGTTGAAATTCAGAGCATCATTAATATGGTTTTTGAAAGATGCTCTGTTACAGGCATTTAGGGGTCAAGTTCTCTTTGTTAGATGCGGTAAACCACACAGAAAGTCAACCACTTTAGGATAGCCTAAGGAAGACCCATGTTACCCCAGCGTATTTACAGGGGCACAACGGTGGGAATTGGTGAGGGGATAAATGGCATCTACAAAGACCCATAATATTAGTACTCTCATAGTCATTCCCCAGCACCTGTATGTGCTATTTGAGCCCATAAACTGCAATCTCAGCACCTTCCCATAGGCACAGATTCCAGTATGGATCATTCCATGGCAGCTCTGCATGCCAGCTCTCCGTAACCACCCCAGGCACGGCCCACAGGCAGAGCAGACTCACCACTTGTTTTTCCTCTTTGACTTTTTTTGTTTGGTTTGTTTGGTTTTTAATTCTGGTTTGCAGCTTGAATACACATTGTACCCAAAAGGCAGGTCCCTCCCACCTTGAGCTTGCATGGTGGGTACAAAGGGAACCTGCTCCTCACGTTTCTGTCCACTTCAAACCATTCCTTTTCTCCTCTGGACTTTTTGCCATTCACTTCCCCATGCGTGTAAAGTGGAATGTGATGAAATGAAGTTGTTCAAATAGCAAAAAGCTGGAAATACCATGAATTTATTGTCATTCATTTTAGTCACATACTATAAGCACAAATTCCTATCTGTGAGAGAGGAGTACATGGATGAATAGGTTGGCCTTTTGAAGAACATGGCCTTCTCAGAAACGTGGGGTAGTTATTGTTTGTATTTCATGTATTTCATCAAAATCATAAAGTAACTCCAGTCTTTCTACCATTTCTTATAGTTCTGCCCATTTCAAAATTATATCTTTGTTCCACAAAATATAAAAGCTTCTTAAAATTGCTTGGAAGGGGACCATATACGAAATAAAACCATCACAAAATAAGTTGAGCTGTATTTCTTTTTAACGGCTCATCATCAGTTTTCTCAAGAGAATACTTGTTTCTCTGGAAAGAAAACCACTTCAGCTGAAGTAATTCCTCAGATTTTTAATTAGTACATTCCTCTTCAGGACTTGTCTTTTAAGAGCTAATTCCTTCACCTGCCCATCTTTCTTAATTCTCAAAAACAATCCTCTCAGCAGCTCCAGCAGTGATGTGTTTTGCATGATGACATTTAAAGATGTATCGTAAAAGACGTAATAAAACTGACCAGCTCAGAGATTAATTCTAAGCTGGATATAGAATAAGTCCCCCTGCTTCTTAGATCTGATTTTATTTCAGTTAATGCAAACAGAAAGGAATAGAGGCAATATTTCCCTGCAAGGTGGCCTTTCATAGCCTGAGAAGCAGTAAAAGGCACCAGGTACCCCAGCAGATTTCTGCTTTTGAGGAGCAGCTTCCATCACAGACTGATGGGCTTTTCAGGCTGCTATGTTTTGTATCGCTAATTGCTCTCTCTCCTTCGAGTGCTGCAGACAAGCATCTTTACCCCATCCTCCCCAGGTCCCATGAGAAAACCTTGCTGTCTCCTTGCAAATAGCTTGTGACCTTTCCAGGAGCATAAAAGTGCCTGCACGCTCTCTAGAGCTCTGGGTACTTCCACAGGTGTGAACCTGTCATTTTAAGTTATCGTCCAGGACACCTGAGAAAATTACGTTAGAACAATATTAATATTTTATCACATATAATCATTCCAGTTCAGCACTGAAGATCTTACAAGCGCTTTTTACAGTGTGCCTTCAAACCTACAAGGCAGTACAAAGCTCCAACAGCTTCTTGTACACAGACATATACACGGCGTTCAAGTAAAGGCAGAATCTTCTTTGAAAAGAAGAACTGTGGGTAGGAGAAAGAAGGAATTACTTAGAGCAAAATGCATATTTCTCTATTAAACTGCTGTATAGGTTATTTTATTGGAAGGTTTAAAGTTGGAAATCAGCTGATTTCATATTTCTGCACAATACGCTGGCTGGTCCACTGCTGCTCAATGATTATGCTTACATGAACTTCAAGAGTCTCTGTTCTATTTTAAAATATATTTATTTATTTTAGGAGAAAATATTTATTTTCTCCTTTACATGGAAGTTTGGGTTTTTTCTCAGCAGCAATTCCATTTGTCTCACTGCCAGTACCCCTGAACCCAAACAAGGTGGTTTGCTACTCTTCTGCAATTTGAGGCACAAGAATACACCCAGATACCAAAGTGGCTACAAGCACTGCCACGCGGAAAGCAGCCAGTCAAGCTAGTCTGGTATCATGTACACTCACCTAGGTTGTAAGATTAAAATTAGAAACATCCCAGGTTTGTATTGCAGAGCCACAATTGTGAGCAATTTCATCTCCATCCCTTCCAAGTGTTCTCTTGTCTGTAATAGACAACAAGGCTATTTGGTATTACTGCAACTCCTCATTCCTCAGGTGCATTTTTTATACTTTTATTTCCTTCTGTAGAATGAGCACAACTGAAGAAAACTTGTGAAACCCCAGGTGCTGGAAGACCACACCGTCAAGCACCTTGGTTTCAACTCCAGCACACATCATCTTCCCTTATGCTGTAGGACTAGGATAACTTTATTGACTTCATCTATTTTTAGCTGAAGCACAGAACTATATATCAGAAAATCTGGATCATCAGCCTGATTTAATGACATAGAAGGACTTTTGAGCATTGTAAGACAGGGTGATTCATCACAGGGACTGATTCCCAGGGCTCTGCTTTGTGAAAGGCTTGGTTGAGTAAGCACCAGACAAAAGCAGGAAGAGAAAAATAGTTGAAATATTCAGCAAGCATCCTTTTCTTTTCCAAGGCACCATTAAACACAATAAATATTTATATAAAAATAATGTTCTAACAGCTTCTGAAAAATCGGGAAAAGCACAATGTTGGGTAATAACTGACTGTTTCAAATCCACCCAGTTGATTAATCAGTGTTGCCGAAACTAAGGAAAATTGTGAAGACTGGTCTCAAAGTCACACAAAAAAAAAGAAGAAAAAAGTCTGTGGAGGAGAATGTTTTATTTCTGGGAAAGTAGGTTTTCTTTTGAGAGGGCAGAGAAAGAAATGACTACTCAAAACACATCTTTCCTGCAAGAGGTGATACCAAGACAAGGGCCTGAGTTGCTGAGAAATCTGCTGTAGATGTGAGGGACAGGTGAAAGGCCCAGAGTCCACAGATGCACAGTTCTACCAAAGGCTGGAATCTGGTCTTGGTCACAGGATCCTTTGCTGGCTCAGGTTTGCCAGGAACTGTCACTAGCAATGGACCAGGATGAGAAGAGGAGTCAACACAAGGTGCAGTAGGTGAGTCTGAGGTTGGGCATATGGGGAGCAGAAGGGGACCAGTGCGCTTGAGACCTACACAGATCTTCTGTGGTCCTGAGGAGACAGTGACGTTTCTATCTCCCAACACATCGCATTGGTCTTATAAGATCAGCAGCTCCCCACATAGACCACAAGCCTTTGTATTTGTGCAGACTAGATGAGGAAGATTATTATCCAAGGAAAAAATACGTGTTCTATAACAGGAAAAGGTAGCAAATATAGAGAGGGGAAAAGCACTTGACATTTTTAGGTAAAAAGAAGAATAAAGTTAGGCATTAATTTTCAACTGTCTCAGATCTTTCCAGCCCTACAGGTTCATTTTTGATGTTGTGGAGAAATGCCATTGCTTATTTGAGCCTTTATTCTTGTTTTTCTGAGTCTTCCTAAATATTTATTCTTAAGAATAATTAGAGCTGAAGTTTTTAATAAGAGGATTTTGAAACTGCTAAACACAGTTACATGCACAAAGTCCAGAGATTATCACAAAATTTTCACAATATACAACTAAGAAATAAATCCTACTTAGTAAAAGTTATTTTATTGAAAATTGCCTTCTAGCTTTGCTTCTGATGCTTGAAATGGAACCATCTCAGTGTCTAGTAAAATAGAAGCTCTATAACTGAATAAATTTGAAGGGCCTTAAAAAAGAGTATCGGTACAGACTTTTAGTATCTCTGCTTTTGCAAGTAACGCTTTTACATTAATTAGTCTCTCCACATGCTTATAGATTTGGAGATGTCCCAGAAAGGAGTTTCTAGGGATTGGAAGCCTCTGGCAGACTTCAGTAAAATATAATAGGTCAGAGTAGAAAAGACCATTTATTTGTTCATTTATCTATCCATCCCATTGTGAAATGATGAAACAGCTCCTGTAAATGAATATTAGATCCTAGGTAAGTAAAACATTACTTTTTTTATTCTATATTTTTATAAATAATATGCAAAGGAGGAAGGTGGACATCTTTGGCTTAGAGGAAGACCACTATGCTTTCAAAGCTCCGAAGTTGCATTTTCCAGTCAGATCCCCTTGCACTTCAGTGGGATCTTTGAGAACGAGTGTGCAAAAAAACAAATTTTTAATTCTCTTGGACTTGCAGGCCTGCACCTGACTGCTCAATTCCATACCATTTCAGCAGGAATTGGTCTTTAAAAAAATGCTTTCTTTTAAATTCAGCTTTCAGAGAAAAGGTGGCTGGTGTAACTGTACTCGCTGTCAGTCCCAGCTCTGCTCTTTACCTTTTCAGACACCTGACAAGTGAAGCTGGACAGAAGGCGGCAGGATAAGGCCATGGAACAGGTCTGGGAAGTCAATTCTATTACTATTTTCATAAAACTTCTTTTGAAGCAGTTAGGCGGCCTTTCTGCTATAGTGGAGTCATTGAAGAGATTAATTTATCTTCTTTAAGATGGAAATTATATATATATTTTAAAATTACATATTCTTCTATAGCTAAACACAAGCTGATTACATATAAAATGACTAATATTTAATATTCAATTTGAAATTTTCTCAACTATAGCAACTGCTATCCTGGTTTCCTCATATTCTGTCTTTACAACAAGAAAGATGTTTATCTGAAGGGCATTTTTTACTTTATGCTTAAATTACATTGGATATTTTTCCATATTTGTATTAGAAAGATCAACAACACTGGCATGTTACCATCCACTGTACCTCACATAGAAATGGAAAGCATAAAATAATTAAACACACGGAGGCTAATCATTAGCAGGGAAAAAAGAAAAAGAAAATGAAAACTAGGCAAAACTGCTGTGCTCTGGGTCAGCACAAGATAAACGTTTGTTCACTGGAAGACGACAAGCTTTACTTTCCTTGGCAGCTGGGAAAGACACCCTTGTACACCAGAGGAAAAGCCCAATTAAGGCAATTAAAGAAGCAGCAATCAGAAGTTGACCAAGTTGAAAGCTTTTCAAAATGCCAACAATCATGTTTGTGGTAGATGATGTCCCTGTTTGCTGGGGTATTTCATACATTTTCTTTCTCACCATAGCTCCTGCTTGATCAGTCAGGGAACAGTATTAAGCTTATACATTAGTGTAATTAACTTTATACTCTATTACAATTTAGATGAGCATATTGTCATGGTAAATTTGAGTCAAGAGAATAAATTAGAATCACATTTCTCCACCTTCTCCCATTCTTGGTAATAAAATTCTTTGACAATTTTGTTGCTAAACTCATAAATCTGATTGAGTTCATCATAAAGGCAACGTGAGAAAAGCAAAGCTAACTGCACTCCCAGCTTTGAATAGTCTGTAATTTAGAAACAGGGATTACTGCCCTGCCCAGAAACAGGACTGGTTTTATTACTCATAGCTGCCTCTGGGTAAATATCACATTTCCCCCCTCCTAAGACCTGCACAGGACAATAGCCTGGGTGCAATCACAACAGAGAAAATCCTTGAAAATGCAGTAAACAAGCCTGATTCAGGCTGTATTCATTTTTTCCTTTGCCTCTGCACAGAGAAGCAAAACATAGCTTGGATGAAAATTGTTTACATCTTATTCTAGTAATTTCACCGTGGCATAACCATCTGTTTCCAGCCTGCTGGCTCTAATTGTACATCAGGAAAATACCAACCCTGCAGGTTCCTTGCTCCTGCCAGTCAGCCAGAGACAGAGTGAGCTTGAGCTTTGTGTGCTCCATGTGCCATTGAGCTTTACTGTGGTAGCAATACTGGAAGAACACTATGTGAAAAAGCCCAGAACTGAATATCCTGGTTTGCTTCAATAGGTAAGAAAAGGGAAGGCAGTAATAGAGTCTCTAAGCATGCATTAAACTCAGTGGGAAAACCTTTCTGGTGTTTTCCCCCGAGGTATGGAGAGCTTAATTAAATTACTAATTTATATGCTTTTATCACAGCTTATCATCCTCCTCCTAGTCTGCCCACCAAGCTTTCCCCTACCCTAGAAAGAAACAACCACCAAACCTCTAAGAAAATCCTGCACATCACACCCCATTTTTAGAGGTAATATTTAAGGGGTAGAGTCAGGTGGCCCAGATTAGACAACAGAATACTTAAGCACATGTTTAATTAAAAGATTAAGCATTGGGATTTAAATATATCTTTAAATGCTTTGTTGAATTAGGCCATAAAGCAGAATGTCACTTCCCGGTCTGATTTGCAGCTATCACTTCCTTTTCTACAGCCGTCCAACAGTGTCCAACCAAGCTGCTACACTGGGTCCTCAAAGCACATCAGGACTGCATTACCTGCCAGCTGCAGCTTCTGCAGCTTCAAAAATGCCTTCGACTCACATGCCAGCCTCCAAATAGCTTTTCCAGCCCCAGGGCCCTCTTCCCTTTAATAAATGTAAAATTACAGACACTTGCTATTACATTGGGCTCTTTAAAATCAGCCTTAAGGAACTGTAGGAATAACATCTGGCGTTTAAGTTTTGGAGTAGCCATTTGCAATATTGTAGCTCACGACTTCATTGGATGGAGTTTTTGAAGTTGAATCGTGGACTTTTTTGTTCTAAACTTACAAGTTTGAATATTTTTTGTAGTCTCCCTCAAAGCACCAGCATTTCTGCAGATTAGTGGGTTTCTAAGTGAGCTCTCAAAGCTGTGCCATCAATGGTCTTGTGTTCCTTAACCACATTAAGTACTCAGGAACCACTTCAATACCCTGGCACAGGAGGACTAAATTATCCAATGATCAATGTTTGGGTGTTCCTTTTCCCCTTGAAAAAGCACATTTCTTTTTCAAAATAACTAGTTTGCCCTATCCTTCTGCTTGACAAGCCTTTTGAAGCCTCAGCATGAGCAGGGTAAGAAGCAGGGCTTACATATAGCACAGGTACTGCCAAGAAGTTGTTTCAGTAACGGTTCCCAAGATACTTTTCAATGCTTCTTTAAGCAGATTATGTTTAGAAGGACACACAGCTTTTAAGGATTTGCATTAACCTCATCTAGCAAGAAACAATCTACCAAACTCCAGCTCATCTGTAGGAAAAGAAAAAAAAAACCGAACACAACATTCATATTGCAGAAAGCAAAATGTTGACTTTTTAAAAATATGAGTCAGAGCTTTTAAAAGGCAAAAAAACCCCACAACCCACAATGAAACAGAAAAAAAAGCCCATAAAACCTTCCACGAGCCATGGAGAAGACACCTGTGATTAATTGTGGTAAGGCAGGTGCCCTGGGGAGGGCTTGTGGGTATTTTTTCGTGGGTGTTGCTTTAAAAGTAACCAGAGTAGGCTCTGTTTAAGAGCCTGCTTTTAGAAGGTGCAGGGTGGGGTTGGATCTAGTGCTCCCTTGGGTGTTCAGCATGTTGCTAAGCTTGGAGAAACTGACCTGCTTGCATGGGCCAGGTAAGCAGGCTGGTGTTGGTTGGGAGTCCTTTTTTGTCTGGTTTAGACATGATTGAGTTTTCTCTACTTAAAAAGTGAATTATTCTGATTTGTATTCTAGTAAAGCTTCAGTTTAGTCTGAAGGAATGTGGATCCTTGCAGGGAGCTTGCTGTAGAGAAAGGCATGCCTCTTTCAAAGTGCTGGCCTGAGGTCCTCTCCCAGTAAGAAGCAATGGCTGTGTGTGTGTGTTGATTTTAAATAAAAGCCTTACCAGACTGGATTTAAAATGTTGTGGGGGGACAGACCTTGATGTGATACTGTAATCCGACAAGTTTTCAAACTAGATGCAAAATTTTGTTAGCTCTGCAGTTTTTCATGGGTGTTGATCTATTGTATATGTAGCCCTTAAATGCTCCTGAGCTGTTCTAAGTGCCTACAGGGGCACAAAAGTATTTTTGTCAAAAAGAAAGAGATGCTTTCACTCTTTTGCTTGGAGTTTGGAGTGCCAATCTTGCTGAAAATTGCTAGCAATTGCTTGTGTATTTCCACAGTGGGAGCATGTGTTTAATGGTAACAAGGAATGTTGATTACTGATAAAAAAAGGTTTATCAGGTGCTTACTTGTTAGATTTAGCCTCTATCAGTGTTTGGGTTTCTCAAGGGAGTACATAAAGAAATTGGAAGCTGACTTCATTTCAGGTTTTCATTGTGTTGTCTTTACTAAAAATGTAGCTTTAAAGAAGTAAAGAGTTGTGTTAGGGAACAAAATGGCACTAAACGCCTTCATTCACCTGCTACTTCTGTGCCTAAGCAGTTGGAAGCTGCTGCTGAACAAGCAAAGGTTTGATGGCTCAAATCCAAAATTACCTTTGACTTGAAGACAAGGGCTGGTGTGGGAAGGAAGGTGCTGCCTGGACCTTCTGCGTGATCCTAGGAGTCTTCATGGAGCCATTGCGGCCACACACATTCGTGTTGGTCAGTTACATATAGTGTTGGGCTCCTGAAAGAAGAAATAGGTGTTAAGGAAATTGAGGTTCTGCAATAAGATTTCCCAACAGGAATTTCCATGTAAGTGTAATTCAGAGAAGTACTAACACAAGTTGCTTGCTGAGGCCTGGACTCCAGGGCCTGGGAGGTACCACTCACTCCTGTGTTCCCACATGGTTTTTCTCGGGTGCATGTTTTTGGTTTTTTTTACTAACTTTCTGGATTCAGTGGGGGAATTATTCATAATCATAGATTAACTTATTAAATTCTCAAAGCAATATGTTCCAGCACTCACTGACAATGCTCAGGTGAGTAAGTAAATTGGAGGGTTAACAGCCTGAGAAGTGTTACATTTGCAATGCATAGCCGGTTCTAAAAGCTACTTCACAAAGCAGCTGGTGATAATACAATGATGCTGCACAAGAAAAAGATTGTTATCCAGCTGTCAACTCTCTTACTTGTTTTCATCTATCAAGAGTTTTAGAGGGCCATCTTCCTACGCTTCTGTAATTTAGGCCTCATAGCTGTGACATCTTAGGTCCATTTTATGCAAACATAAATTATCTCTATGTCCGAAGAAAAAGCTGATTCCTCCAGTGTGATGTTGAAAACTGAAATATTCAATAGAACTTTTAAATCAAAATACACAGATGCATATAGAAGAGTATTTCCTGGCTTTAAAGTTCCCCTGAGAACCCAATATATACCAGTCCTTGGGGTTTTTTTTGTTCCTTGCTTTTGCTTTTATGGTTTTGATCACAGTTCTTGCAATAAATCACGTGTGCAATAGCTCTGCAGATAAACTGGTTGCTCTTTCCTTTCCAACTATTCCAATAGTCAGTAGCAGATTATTTATAGTTGAGTAAAAACAGACATATTAATAATCCATTTTTTCTAGTGTTGTTGTCATTAAGAAGTTTTAATGTTCTCTCTCCTCAGAGTACCTCTGAAAGGCAAATTTTTAAGTGTAAATATCTGTTTTCATTAAAACATTTTTTTTATGGTTAAACAGATCTAGAAATCTGAACAGCTTTTGCTCTAAAGACTTTAAAAGCTTGTTTGATCTCTCAGGGCTTGGGATGTTTAGTCAACCTGCAAATGCTTCAATGGGAATCAGTGAATATAGCCCCAAGCCAGTTTGCAATGACCCTTGTAAGTGTTTTCAGCTGTGTTTAAGTATTTAGATCTCTTAATATGTGGAGAGTAACAGCCATAATAGCTGACTTAGACCTGGCAAATATTAATTTATCTTACTGAATCCCTTGATAGGAAATATTCATGAAGTAGTGGAAACTTGCATTCATGTACCCAGAGTTATGTGGGGAATGCCACATCCCTGGAGACATTCTAGGTCAGGTTGGACAGGGCTCTGAGCAACCCAGGCAGGTTAAAGATGTCTGCTCATTGCAGGGAGGTTGGACTAGATGACCTTAAAAGGACCTTTCCAACCCAAACCTTTCTATGATTCAGTGATGCCTTGGTCAAGCTGTGTGGAGTTGCTCTCTGCTCCTTTCCAAGTGGAGTGATGGAGCAAAGCTGAGGTAGCAGAAGCAGGGCTGATCTCTGTTCTGGCATTTTTAACCTATCACCGTGAGTCTGAGTGACATTTTCAAACATGAATTAGCTGCAGGAGCCTGAGTTGGACTGCAAATAAGCGTGCAATGCAAGCTACAGTTAAAGGCTATTGCCACTACACTCCTAGCCTTCCTAGAGCTGCTTTTCTGGGATTTGTTGGGTCTCTAAAGCTGTGGGGTTTATTGGGACTGTCAGCTGCAAGGCAGAAGAGCAGGAGGCTGGTCCCAGCTCCATCTCTGGCTCATTGATGTTGCGTATGCCACCGTGCTCAGGGTGGCTGCTCTACTCAGCCTTATGTGGCTCTGCCTTATGTCCACAGGAGTTGGCACACTGAGAGAAGTGCTGAACTCTGGCTTGTGGTCAGGTCTTAAAATTGACTTCAGTCTTAAGGATTACAGTAAATACTAAGGTGTAATAGTATTCATGTGGCTGCATGTTCAGTGCATGTGGCTCAGTTGGGAATGGTATTTGAGCAAGTCTGTGTGGCCTGGCCTGTATTTCATAATGAAGTGTTTACTAAGCTGTTCGTTGCTGCTGTGTAAAACAGATGAAACAAAATATACCATGTCTATTCCCAGAATAGATAAACCCTGGTGCTTTTTCTCCACTTAGATTGATTACCGTCAATATCAACTATCTAAACTTCTGCCCTCACTGTCGTGATGCGTACACGAGTCCTTCAGTCTAATTTTGCATCGTGTAATGTACTGTTCCTTTTCTATGTCATCTTTCACTGTTGCTTTTTGTTCCTTGTAGACTGTGTCTATGTTGACAAAGCCTGGTGCAAGGAGCATAAATTTACCCCTGTTTTGCTGTTCATTATTTTATATATACCTACTCCAATTCACAAACATATGCCAATGACATTTTCCCATAAAGCTGGTGCTTCCTAGGCTCTCTTGCCAATTAATTGGATGTACTTACTTGACAAATGACAGATATGCCTGAGGATGAGCTAGTGTCTAGGGGAGAGTGTTAAGATAACTTATAAAGCTGAAATTAATTAGTAGATGAGCTTCTGATGATGCTCTTGAATAAAGTGGCTAATCAATAAAGCACACTTTGAACAAAAACACTCATTCATTTTAAGTACAGGGGCCTGTCTGTGGCTAGAAAAGAGAAAATATGAGCAAAACTTGCATTGATGATGTTAACAGGACTCTTATGGTAAAATGTAAGTTTTTAATGCAATTGTTGATACATTTTCCAGAAACACAACGTAAATCTTTTGTAGTTAGGACAAGGAAAATTAGTAGGGAGGGTTACAGGATGTCTTGGTTACAGAATACTTCTCTTCTGTTTACTGGTGCAGGTTATTTTTAGGCCTTGCTTTCTTGTTTTATGCGCAAAATAACCCTAAGGGCCATAGCTGCCACCCATTTACCAATTGGACACGATGAAGTGTACCCTGCTACAATGACTTTTCTCCTTTTCCTTTTGCCTATCTTGGGAGTCTACATTCAGTACCATTTCTAGGACCTTCTAAGCAGTCTCTTTCTCTGTGGGTGATACAGGCTTCCCTGTGGCTGTCCTATCAATGAAGAATTTGCGTTAACTGTCCGTCAAGTCCAATGGATGCAAGTCCACACAGGCTGTACTGTAACTCTTAAATGGCATCTTGTAGTCTGTTTCTCACTTAGTATTCTAACCGGTTTATTCCTTACAGGAATAAAACCTGCAGTGAGGCAGGTTACTTTTTTATTCAAAAGCTATCAATAATCCCTTCTGTGTATCTCTCTGTTGTTCCATCCTGTGTTTTTCTTTGCAATACAACAGATTTTTTTCTTTCACATTTTGTTATTGGCTCTGAGATTCAAAACCATGCTCCCCAAAACTGATGACAGCCACCTTAAAATGATATTCCTAAGTAACTGTAAGCAAAGTGCTTTTCATATCTTGCCTCTGGGATGTGCTGCTCTTCCCATGAAGTCTTCCTAATAGTGAGACAATGTTCCCACACTTAAATTATTGAAGTTTCCTTTATAGTTATTAAAACTCTAATTTTTATTTAACTACAAGTGTAAATCACAGGCAATCACTTGCGTATGTTGTTTGGTCAGGGTAACTTCTGCCAGGAAACCGATTCCCCATGTTTGTTTCTTTTTTCTCCATATACTTCCTGAAATAGGCTCTTTATCAAGAATGGAGGTTCTCTGTGAATACCACAAACTCCCAGTTTGAAGCTATCAAGGAGTGATTTGTAAAACCACATATTGCTATATGCTCTTCTTAGTGGACTATGGGGAGCAGGTATGTTTGGGCTCTGCTGAAGCAGGGCTACAGGTTTTTACATGCCTTGCATTTCTTACCTTCCTGTGGAATAAATTTATGCCCTGGAAGTCTGAAATCCACATTCTCAAGCAGGGATTCTCTTTCCCGAGCCATCTGGTGGCTTGCAGCTGCAAATGTAAGATCGGCCAACTTCAAAAAGCATCTCCCGTGTTAGTCCTGCTCCTCTGTCATCATGGTTAGTTTTATAGTTGCATGATGTCTTTCCAGCTTCATTTAAATTGCGTGACATGGAACATGTTTTGAAACAGGATTAAAATGGCAGTACATTTTGGACTCCATCCTAAAAATACTTGTTTTTCACTGTTCCCCAAGGAAATTAACTCTGCTTTGGTTTGTGTGCTTCCCCGGGTTTTAGATCTGTTCTGGGCATCAGAATTCCTTGTGTAGACACAGTCCAGCAGGAGGAGATCCCTTTAGGCTGGGATTATGTGGCTGAGGAGTAACGTGAGTCAATGCAGAACTGAAGGTGGGATTCAGCTAGCTTCGTTTGTCATAACACAATGTGATTTCTACTGTACCTTTTGTTTATACTTTAAGCAATAAACCTGCAAAACCAGCCATATGGGGAAAGCAGCTGAACATCTTTTGTACTCATTTCCTCCCTGCCCCCCTTTCCCCAATCGTTAATGAACATTCTCCAAGGAGCTTTTATTCCTGTGGGCACTATAGAGTTACTCATGTATGACTTGGAAACAAAGTGAAAAAGGGGGAAAAGTGGAAAAACTTCCAGTGCCTCCCCAAATTGTGTAGGTGTTCATCTGTGCCTTGGTGGAATAATGTATGTGTCTGCAACTTACCTTGTTTTTCCTTAATGTTGTAAGGGAGTGGATCCCTGCAACGACATCAGGGTTATTCTGCAAATCCTGTCTGTGGGAAAGACCTGTTAGGAAAATCAGCTCTGTGTAATTCCAGTTGATGTTGAAGCGAGGATAAAAAAAGTGATTGCAGCAGGTTCAGATGGTAAAACTCTCCTGCATTCAGCAGGATCAGTATTTCAATAATTGGTCCTGCTTTTCATGGAAAGAAAGGAGGGAAAATACTCCTGTGTGAGCGAAGCAGGATTGTCATCCAAGGAGATATATGTCCACAGGAGAGGTGATAGTTGTCAAATTGATTTAACATTTTTGTTGAGTATCTTCTTATTTCCAAAAGTACCATCTAAGTGAAAGTAGATTTCACATAAATGTTCTGATTTTATTGCATGTTTTAATTTGATTTTATCAGAACAGGTAATTTCTAGTATTTTTCCAAGGTGTGTAGAAGCACAAGTGAATTAAATCTGAAGCTGTATTTTAACATTCTATAGTTCTGTAGATTTTATGTTGTTGAAAACTGGAAATTTGGAGTTCTCACTGCTCTTTTGGTATTTGGATGCATTTCAGAAAAATCTTGGACTCCTTTGCATAGGTTATTTAAGGTAATTCTGCTCATCTTCCTCTTGGGACAGAGGAGGAGACCTGTAGATTTGATGCAGTCTAGTCTGTCTGTGTCCTTGCATCCTGAGACCCTGCTGAAAAAGGGAACTTTTTTTCCGTTGCTGTGGCTAAATTGGCTTTTCTCAGCCTGCTGTAAAAGGAGCAGGCTTTTATCACATCTCTTGACCCTGCTTATTCCTGCAGGGATGCAGTTTCTTTGCATAGATGTCTCTGTTACATAGAGCTGTAAAATCGCATATGGCTGAACTCTGCCACTTGAGCGAAGCACGTTTCTGTCGTGGGATGCGCTTCCGTGAATCTGCAAAAGTCAAATTTCTACTGAATCATGCTCATTGCTTAAACCAAGTGTATTTCCAATTTCAGGAGTTAATGCGTGTTCACCGAGCCGAAAAATACATGGGTCTGTAAACTGTGTATATGAACATAAGGTGTTTGCTGTGAACTACTACAGCAGTTTAAAGTGGATATATGTAGGAAATGTTCCTTTACATCTGCTGCATAGGAATGAGCTGGTTGGCCCAATAAAGCAGGCAGACTGCAATCACCCCTCTGATTGCTAGGAACAAATTATGGATGGATTCTGTCTCGGTTTTCATAATTACAAAAACAAGACTGCATTTCGTGGTTATAGATCTTTCTGTTCCCTTCACTAGTCATTTAAAGAGGTGAGGAAGGGAACTCTTAAGTATTTCATTGCCAAGGAATAATTTCCATAAAGTAATTGCGGCTTGAGTCTTTACAAGACATCCTGACTGCATTTTTCTACATGGGAATTCAGGATGGTGAGAGGGTCAGAATCAGTGTGCATTTTAACCTTCTGGCTTTCAAATCTATTATTTGCTGAATGTTGTTTTATGTGGTACTTTATGTAATTAGTGCAAATCCTTTAACAATGGCAGCTCTCCTTACAAGCAGATAATCTAAGCCTGGAAAAAGCAATTTGCTTTTTATTTTCCCAAGATGCTACCCCCAGGGTGAAGAAACTGCTGGATTCACACTGAACTGAAGCTGATAGTATCTGGCAGTTGAGTAACAGCTCTCAGGGTGAATCCCCAGGGGCTGTGCTTCGCTGCCTTTATTTTTATTTTTCCCACTTCATAAGAACTATTTTGCTTTATCGCTCTGATGAGGGTTTGAAATACTTGACTAGAGGTGGTTTTACTGCAGCTTGTGTCAAAAGTCAGGTTTGCCACTGTAAAAAGCTCGGATTTACCAGATCTGTGTTAAGGCCAAATCTTTCACACTGGCAAAAGATGTCTCTACCTGCATGGTGATGTGCAGCAGAGAATATAGGAATAATGTAAATGAGACTTCAAAGACTAAACCTGCTGAGCTAGAAAGCTATTGGAAATGTCAGCAGAAACCTGCTCTCTCCTAATGGGTCACCGTGCACTTGTGGAGCTTGCAATATGCAGAGAGACAAACCGAGGCTGTGTTGCTCAAGAAGCTGCTTAGATAACACAGTTAACATAGAAGAATGTGTCTATGTGTATACAATACCTTTGTATATGCTCATAGGTTCTTTTTTTTAATCACAAAGAAATGTATATAAATACACCTCTTGGTAGTTTAAATGGGCTACTGTAAAACTACCAGCCCTGAGAATAATGATATTAGTGGGGTGGGATCTTTGAACTGTCCCTATGTTAATGGTGGAATTGGGTGTCCTGTCACGTACAGGAGTTATTTTACTTTCTAGTTTAGCTGCTTGTTTTGCTTTGGGTGGTGGTTGCAGTCTGGAGGCTGGGCGTGAGCCAGCAGAGACCCACTGTGCAGGACATGTCAGGTTCATTCCTGGCCTCTTGAGTGCTCCAGAAAACAAAGGCTGATCAAGAATCTTCTCAGCCTGCTTCATTTTGCTTCTTCAGATAATTACCTATTTATTAAAAAAGCAAAAACAAACCATGAAAATAATCAACAATGAGAACTTGCAACTTCCTGGCTTTCTTCCTCAAGCAGAACTTTGTACAAATCATGAGACACTTTGTAGTATTTTCACCTACTTAGTAGAAAGCTAATTTATTTTCAGTAGATGAAGGCTTCTGCATGTCTGTATGTAGAGTAAAGGGATACCACCCTTGGCTCAGGTTGGTATGGTAACAGCAAAAAGACATATTTATTTATTCATTAAAACTGCTGTCAGGGATATGAAGTTCAATGATTCTATTCCTCGTGTCTCCATCTTTAAAGAGCATTAAACCTATCTTCCTCAAAAATAAGTCATAACAGTTTCTGGACTAGTTTTTAGGTCCCTTAAAGATCAGAAGGATGCAAATAGGTACCTGAAATGTTCATCTCCCTGTTACTTGAGAAACTGCAACAAGGCTGCCTTGGTGAATGTGTTATTCAAGTACATCACATAGTATTTGTGAACACATGTTCATTGACTTCTAGCTACATATTCAAATATATTAAAATTACTATCCTAGGCTGCCTTGATGTATTTTACTGTTTTATCTTTGTATGCAGTTTAAAACAAGACTTTCCTACCTCTACTCTTTTCCCCCGTAACCTATTAGAGAAGTTAGTATTGATGTTTTTCCTACATTTCAAGTAAGCATACAGGATATAATCTTGCTTATATTTTATGAGCAAAATATATTTGAATGTTGGAAGGGAGTAAATTCTTGTTTCTTTAATCTTGTTGTATAAATGGATTTTAGAAAATCTGAATGAGTATCAGTGTAAGTAGCACAAGCTTTGTTATCAAAGTTTCATCCATCCTATGGGACTAACTTATCTATTCATCCAGGTTTTTGCCTGAGGAGGGAAGATTAGAAGAAAAGAAACTTTAGTAGGAGCTAGTCTCCTTTGATCACAATTTTATGATATATGCTGCAACGTTTTCATTCCGAAGTCTGCTAAAAGATCAATAAATTATCTCAATTTATAAATGCAAAAGCTAAGCAGGCAACCTTGCTGTGGAAAAGCCCAATAAATGGATAGTGGAGTGTAGCATTCTTTCTTAAAGATAACAGACGTACTAAAAATAAATGCTGGCTTATGCAGGCTTGCCATGAATGTGACATGTATTCCAAAGGCTGACTTCTTGTAGTCACCTCAAAATTATTTGTCTGAGAGTTTAATTTTAAAAACAGAGTTGCCCTGACCTCCAGGAAAAAAACCAATGGGGAAATGACTCTTCCAGTCACCTCCAGATCTAGAGTAACTTGTAAGAAATAGTGAGTTTGAGTTAGGCTCCAAGGCTAAGTGACACAAGCTTCTCTGTTTGTTTAAAAGAGCTTTGATACAAACTTTTGTAAACTGTACAAGAAATTCTTGGACTGGAGCCAGTTATGATTCTTTTTTATGGTCAGCTGAAACCACTGAAATAAGAGAAGTAGACAGGAAGGCACTAAGCCAAACCTCAGGTGAGAGGTAAAATGTTTGGTCTGTCAGAAAACCAGAAATTCTTTTAGGTAGGATGCCCAGTGAGAAACAGACTGTACAGTTTTCTTTACCTGGAAAAGAGATCTGTGGTTTCCATGTTCAGCTACTGTTTTAACAAGGAACATAACACTGCACAAAAGGCATGTTTCAAAAATTATTCTTCATTGTAGCTTTTCTGAAGGTGAAATTCATCAGTGTATTGCGCTCTAATTGGTAAATGTATCTGCAGGAGATGCAAACCTTGTTTTGTACAAAGTAATTCTTAAGTTATGGAGAAATTGAGTGTCTTTGTTTTTTTTCCCTTTCACTTGGTCTAGTTCCACACATTCTTCTTACATCCTAAAGCCCATTTTTCATTTTATGCTCTAAAAAAAATCTTTATAGTTAGTGTCTGTGCTCCCTTGACACTGCCACTGAATCAAGCTACACAGATTTAGCTCTTTTAATCTTCTCTAATAAGTCAGTCCCCTTCCATCTGCCTCAGTTTTTGTTGCTCTCTGAACTATCTCCAGTTTGTCCATCTCCTGCTAATCAGGTGGACTACCACCAAAGCTCTTGGGAATGAGACTAATTTCTCTCAGACTGCTGACATGATCCATAGTGATGTGTGCTGTGCTGGGAATAAAAGGGATTGTAGAGAGTAAACAAGTGAAGGAGCTCATAAACAGCAAATATATATTGGCTGCAAAGTCTGAGAAAAGATAATGGATTATCTATAGCAGACTTTTCTTGTTGCTCCTCTTCCTAGTTTGAACTTGGCAACACCCATCAAGTTAATGTATAACTTTTGGGTTAAATAATTCCGGTTGGAAATTTTGTTAAAGGTCAGCCTCTAACCTGGAGGAGTCATGAATATCTTATATTCAATATAACAATATTCAAACAGGTCTGATATATAAAGGACCCGGATGCATGTTCCACGCGCATCCTGAGTCAAACACTGAGTAGATTATCTCCTTGCTGCAATGGATGGGTAGAACTTGCAGTGTGGGATATCTCCTATCTAGTGGATATATTCATAATCCTGTCAGTAAAGCTGTTCCCACCTTACACCAGGTGCTTTAATACCCGTGCCTATCAGGGCAGGCCTTCCTTCTCCAGGCAGGTGCTCTAAGATAGACAGTGATGGAGAGCACAAATGTGGTTTCCAGACCCAAAAGCCAACCTGGAGGCTTTTGCTCAGATCCTCGTGGCTTGCAGATGAAGGGAATTCCTTCCCCACAGTGGACCATCCATGGAGACAGACCTCACCACCTTTCTCAAGCAGAGGAATCTGGTGAAAACTCCTCAGATTCCCTTCCATACTGAAGCAGGGGAGAGCAGAAGACCTCAGTAAAATAGGTGTAGCCAAGCTGTGAGGGTTTAGTCAAATCATTCAAAGGAAACTCCTGATCAGCATTTGGATTTGGCCCCTTCCTCACTGAAGGTATTTGAGTGATCTTTGAAGCGTAGGACTCGATTACATTTAAACTTTCAGTGAGCCTTAGCCTGTTCTTATTCTGTGGCATCTATTTGAACCACTTCTATTGTGCTCTGATAGCCTTGGAACATGTTTGGCTGATGGTCATAGATTTCACTGTCATGGCACATGCTGAGTGACTACACAGCAGTGGGTCCATCAGTGGCTGCTCTCTGGGTATCGCTCCAGCATGCCAACAACACCCTGAGGGGTGGACAGCAGAGACCTCTGCAACCCACTGGCAAAGGAAAAATGAAACTACCTGGATGTTGAAAAACCGTGACATGCCCCTCAGAACTCGCCAAGTTCACACTGTCAGTTTGGAGATTTGTTCATATGTATATTTAAACAGAGGAGGAAGGAAAAAAAAAATCTATGAGCATCTTCTCGCATGCTGGTGCTGTCTACTCCTGCATTAGCATAGCCCTGATGGATTGGCGAGCTGCCTGGAAGGAGCAGGCGGCTGCCTGTCGATACTCCTGCAGCCTCCGTGCTGGGCAGGGGCCATGCCTGGAGCAAAACCTCAGCTGCTGTGGCAAACAGTGCCTCACTTTGGCATCGCAATGCAGCAGCTGAAGCAGAATTCATGTTTAAAAAATATGGCACTGTTGAATTATAGCTCATTTTAACATGTCAAAGTCTAGCTGATCTTTTCTTGTTCCTGCTAGTCTGGGAAAGGCAGATCGTATGCTTTTGAGAGCTGCTCTGCATAGCAGAGCTCAGCCCAGGATAAAGACTGAAATCTGGCTTTTTTTCCTGCACTTCGGATCATCTAATTCATTGTTGTACCCATATCACTTGAGACATTTACTGTCCCGTCAATTTACCTTTGATGTATAAAGGGAAAGCACATGCCTATTTAACTTTTGTCATCTGAATTTCTAGCACTGCTACTCTAGAGACATTTTTGGCTAGAAAAAGAGTGATTTAAAACATAAAGCTGCATTTATGCCCTATTTTCCACTATTTATAAAATTTAGTAAACATACATGCGTGATGAATCATGATAGTGTCTTCTGCAGTCAAAGCTCACTGGGAGAAATGTTTGATGCATAGTCAAGCAGAGTTACATTTATGCAGAGGAGAAAATACAGATACAAGTTTTTCTGTCTTAAATGGTAATCCTGAGTTTAGACTTTTTTCATAGTAGGAAGGAGATCAGAGTTATGATTTTAAAGGAACACCAAGCAAATCCAAACAGACTTCATTCAATAGTAACACTGATTGTGTGTTTTGGGGTTGGGAAAAGTGCTTTAACGGCTTGTCTTACAAATTCAGTCTGAATAAATGTTGCATACAAAACTGTAATAACACCTGAAATAACACTTGGCTTTACTTCACCAGACTGGCTTGAAGGGTACATGCTCCATTGATTTTTAGAGCTTATTGCTTGTAATATTTCTGCCAGCATGCTCATTACAACTCCTTGTTATTATCAGGCTCAGAGCAGGCAGCCGAGAGCTGACAATAACATCTGACATGTTGCGTACCTCAGGCTGATAGAGATTTACCCTTTTCAAAGGGATTACATTGATCAAAACAGCACCTTTTACCATTCTGAATTTGCTTATGGTGCTCTCCGATAATGTTTATACAGTATCTTATTTCTCATCTGAAAGACTGTTTGTTCCAGTCATAAAGATTCACCTCTGTGCTGCTTTTGTAAGGAAAGAACTATGGGGAGGGTGATAATATAATTAGTTCTGTCAAGAATATCTTACCAGTATAGTCTGTAACCTAAAAGAGTTACCTGGAGCTTATTTATCCTGCCCCTGGGTAAATATTGGTGGGATTGTGCGCTTTGCTTTTCCTTCTGGACAATGCACTAGTGATTGACCTGTTTTTCTACAGCAACAGGATCTGGACTGTGATCTACTTGGCCGTTATGAGCTGAACTTCCTTTTTTCTGTAAGAAAAAAAGTTCACTGAAAATAAACCTACTACCTCAGCACACGCCTCCAGTTTGACTTAATGGAATACATGTAGCCTAATTAAAAATAAAACTCAGGTTAAGATAGAGATAGGCCCATAAAGCAAAATGGGGTTTGGGCCTCAGCAATTGTTGCTGGCCTAGTGCTGGAGGCTATCTAGCCTTTGAAGGAAAACAGATACATGAAATATTTAAATTCTAACATTTCTGGAGCATGGCTGCATCTCCTATTTGTAGTGATCAAGGCTCAGTTACTGTGATTCAGCTTAGACAACTAAACCAGGTTGGTTTAGACTGCCCTGAATCAAAATAAGGGGGGTCTTATGTATTGTGAGAGTGAAAAGTAAAAAAAGTCTAAAATTTTTTTCTCACATTTTCCTATTATTCAGGTAAACATTTTTCATAAAATAGACTGTCAGTAACAAATTAGTAATTAGATTTAATATGCCAGAGAACATGCCTGACATATCAAGACAAATGGTGTCCTCAACAGGAAAATCATATGAACTGGAAACTTTCTTCCAAAAGGCCTTCATGAGCAGGCTCAATCCTGAACACATAAATGGAGACATCACCAGAATTACTCCTTAGAGACTGGTAAAGCACTTTGCATCTTTAGGCTGAGATGCTTTTGCTGGGTGACATGCCAGGACTGCTAGTCTCAGGCTATTTCCATGGAAGGAAAAGGATATTTAGCCCTGGATGGAAATCTCTGATATTTCTTCTCACAAAAATGGCTTTTCTGTTCATCATGCCTTGAAGTAATTTGTGGAGTGAGAGGTAGCAGTAATTCATCAGGGTGAGGCAGCTGCCTGCAGGACACAACATCAAGTTGTCTTTTTTTTTTTAAAACGTCATTAAGAGCTGGGGAGAACAAAGTGGTGAAGATTGATGCAAGTTGCCGAATCAAGGTGATATATGAGCAGGTATTTTGCCTAATTCCCCCATGATGTTCAGTTACTGAATTTCAGTCTTGACCTTTTGCTTTCTTCATCTTGAACTGCCATTATTGCAGTCACATAGTTCTCTGATGCTGCCAGCTCGTAGTTGTGCTGCACTGGTGTCTGCTTTGCATGCCCTTGTAAGTCATGCTTTCTCACTTTGTTTTTTTGGCAAAAATTGTGAATTGCTATTAACAAATACCTGGGGAAATGGGGGTCGAAGGCCATGAGCTATTGAGTTAATACGTTATTGTCAAGGCCTTGTCAAAGTTCTCCTGAGACAGGAGGGGCTTTTGGCTGCAGCCATCAGGGTGAGGTAGGCCTCACCCCGGCTGTGGCCAGTAGTGGGTAGATACCAAGTGGCATAACAGCTAGTAGTGCACCTCTTAGGATTTGAAAAGCCCTCTTAGATGCTCCAAAACTGCTCTCTGAGCCATTTCTATAAGCTTCTTGGAGGGAATTGCTTACCTCATACTAACAGCACCATCCCAGCAAAGCTTCGTGTAGTGGCTTTTTTTTTTAGGAGGAGTGTTTTTTATAGTACAGCTGGTGTTACTGGGAGAGCTGGTGTGACTATACCAGTGGGATGATGGGCTGCATATGCCAGAAGCAGCATGCAAGCAGATGTACTATCAGAAAGGGACCTTTGTCTGTACCGTAGACATGCCCCATGCTTGTTCCCTCTGACCAGGCTACAGCAACGCTGTTCTCTACCTGCCTTCACCTCTGCTTTGTGTTTTCCTCTCTCCTGAAAGATCTTATGGACTTTTTAGTGCTATAGGGAAATATCACACTTACAAAACCAGAGTTCAAGTGGATAGAAAAAGAGATTGACCTCAGTTGCCTACAATAGGTTTCATGCTAGGAGAAATTTTACAGGTACTTGTGCCTATATCTCACTTACATATATAGTCTATTCTCATACGTATATGAAATAGAAAAGGGTTTGTTCACACCCTGAGAAATATGCTTATCTGTGTCTATACATTTGCAAATTTATAACGTGCATGCTTCAAAAGTGTAGTGTTCAGATCATACCCATTTATACTGGAAACCTTTTCCTTTTAAATTGCACTTGATTTATTTAAGGGAGGACGGAATAAAAATGTGAACAGCATGGATACTAAATACAACGACCTCTCAGAATGCTTAGTTGTGCCTCTGGTTTGTCATAGCACAGAAAAGCTATATGTCAGACTCCAGAGCTGCAAATTAACACAATGATTTAAGTAAATAAGCTGGTTTTTTCATTAAGAAAAGTTTCCTTGCTGAGCTAGATGAACTGATGGGTTTTTTTGTGAATATAAGTGTCTGCTACTGATGGAAACAGTCAGCTGTCACTGCAGTACAAATGCAAATTGCAAACTAATGGTTGAACAATTAAGATCTAGTGCACGGGGCTTATTGCCACTGGAGGACTGTAATTGAATTCCTATTGCTGTCAGACAGGTTGAAAATTACTGTAATGAAGAGCATCAGTTTTCTACTCTACATCTCATTGTTTCCCAGCCAAGGAGAGCATTACTGTTAAAGAGTTTCCCACAAATAGATCAAATAGCATTGGAAAAGAGAGCAACAGGGTGACAGAGGAATGCTATCTGTTGATAAAGGGGAAAGTAATTAACGTTCTCTGGTCTGATTCCCACATGCCCATGAAATCTAGGAATCTAAAAAACTGGCTCTTCCCTCAGCAATCCTGGTTGTGTTCCTGCATATGTAGAGTGAAATGAGTGATCAGACAGCGGTATACCCAAACACCAGGCAATACAGTAAATAACTTTAACTTGGTACAATCTCTAATACCCCAAAACCTTTCACAATATAATAGATCCACTCTGCTCTTCAATACATTGAGTAATCCTTAGCTACACATGGGAAAGTAGATATTGCTTTTACTAGTGCCTTCCTTAAAATGTGAGGTGTGTATATGCATGTGTGCATAACATCTTAATTACAAGAACCCTGTTTGAACAGTCCCTAGAATGAGCAAATTTATAGGAAAGATATATATTGAAGGATATAAACAAGGAAAGCTTAAGTCATTACTTACAAACCACATTAGCTGGTGTCAACTCCTGCTTCTTATATAGGTATTCCTGCTTCTACCATTGCAGGACAGGCATAAAATACGGAGTTGTCTAAGATCTGTTTGAGTTTCTCCTTTGGGGAGGATACAGCCTGTAATAAGAGCAACTCCATATTCTTGGTCACTCTACAGGGAAAACTTTTATCTATCTCAAACTTGTGAAATGTTTTGTAGTCTCGGAAGGTAACCGGGATGTCCCAGCACCCTTCCCTGAACAGTCTGTGTGAGATGTTTGCATTAGCTGGGCTGGGTCCTTGCATCAGGAGCAGGAAAGGATTGATCTTCTGGACCACCTCTAGAAACTCTGTGCAGTACAGGAGAACTTGCTGCTCCAAATGTTGGCCGACATATCACACATCTAACATTACACTGTATTATTATTTATTGTAAAGACGTTGTCTGCTGTTGCTCTGTAAATCCAGAGAACTACTTGCTTTGGTGATGTCAGCTTTACTGTAAAAAGGGAAGTTTAAAATTTTTCAGCATTTGAGATGCATTGGAGAGTCTATCAAGGTGATAAGGCAATTGATGAAGCTTGCTGAAATGAAAACTGCTTGGCCAGGCCTGTCCCTGCTGAGGCAGAAGGCTTGAGTTGTGCTTCAGACAACCCAGGTGCAGATCCAGCAGTACAGAGAGAAGGCACCTGCTTCATCTAAGCAACTGCAAAATGTTTTGTTAGACTAGGCCATAAACACCATATGTTACAAAACTTATTTGAATTTAAAATACTGCTATTGTGAGCAATTCTGTCCCAACTTTCAATTACCCTGCTCAGTGTGATTGTGCATAGATTTCAGTATATTAAACGTCGAAAAAAGAACGAACATTCTGGAATACGAACAAGCAGCATGCTGTAATTGTGTGAATAGTCATTTTACAATTTAAAACAGTGCAGTAGAAAAATGAAGTTGAGGGTTCTGCACAGTGTTTGTATCTATTTTCCGATCCTCAAAGGTCCTGCTTGCATCAACACATGACTGTAAATATCCTACCACAAGAAGGAAGACAAAATGGCAATTTTCCTGCTTGCTATATAAGCCATCCAGCTCAGATGATGCCTAAGGGAAAGGACTCCCTTATCTACTGGACTTCCTGAGTATCAGTTATTTTCAGTCTCATGCAGCATGAGCTCCCTGCCCTTGTGATCCTCACTGAGTACTCAGAGCTCATTAGTAACCTGGTTTGTAGCTGAATGCATATGCTTTGGACCAGCAGTCAATTCTCAACAGAAAACTGCTTGAGTGACTGTTGTTAACCTTAGTTTCTCTACTGGAAGTGTAAATTCATCTGGATGCTGCACAGTAGTTGTATTATCACATTGAATATTTAGTACTCTAACAGCATTCAACAAAATATATTTATTTATGTAGATGCTAGCAGTTGATGGGACTATCCAGTTCTTACTGCTTCAAGAACCATTAGGTCAAGTAGAAGAGAAGCAGTTCAAAACAGATATAGTTTTCTGTAAAGCGCCCCAGTGCTATAAAGTCTGTGCTAATGCAGAGGTGGTAATGACAAACAGCTTCCCTTCGGCAAAAATAAACCAATTGCAATCTAAGAAATAAGGAGCTAAATAATTCATGGTATTGGCAGAAGGTCTCTGTCCTATAAGTCTTTTCAGTCCAATATAGCAAGATGTTAATACATTAGAGGAGAGCCATCTCCCCCCTTGTTAAGAGGTTATTGTATGTTAATAGAAAAATGCGCCCAGATACAGGGTTTTCCAGTGTATTTTTCTGACATGCCTGAAAAGCAAATGCCACATAATTAAGTGCCTCAAATTAAAATGCTCTTACTTTTATAGGATGGTTTCATCCTTGATGAATACTAAAAGTCTGCGCTTTATTTCAAGTAACAAAGACCATTCCTGTATGATGATGAATGATGTGTTCCAAGTGGGTTATTTAACAACAAGCTCCACAAAAGCTGGATGCTCTTCTGGGCTAATAGTTTTATAACCAGCAATAACTCGATTTTGGCACCTGACATCTCTGATTTAAAAAGATCTTTGCTCATGCTGAGAGAATACTGGGATATCTGGAAAGCTCAGGTCTTTCTGGGATCCTGTCAGCTGTGCAATATATTCCAAGCTGGTGACACCCACCTTGGTGGGAATTGTTGGGGAATTTAAGGCATGTACCTCTCTTGGGAGGCCTCAGCCCATTTGATAGAGGCAAGTGAGCTTGTTATCCTTAACTCAAAAGTAGTATTCAATACCAAAGTTAAAATAGGCCACAAATAGCAAGAAAGATATCCTGCGAGAAGTCCACGTATTCAAAAAATGCTCATTCTTGCTTGCAATGGTGATTTTTTTTTTTTAAAGTGAAAATCAGAGCATGCACCTTGAGGGCTCTTTCTTGCTGTACACTCACATATAACCTTCTGTTTCCCTGGATACTTTCATGTTATTTAGTGTTTTATCCACCTTTTCCTAGTTCCTGAGATCTAGAATTCTGCACCTATCTCCACCACAGTGGACACACAGGAGAAATTATGTGATGACACAAGAGCAAGTTTGGTAGGAAAAGTATTTAGAACAGCAAACTACCTTACTCGTCACCCTACTTATGGCACTAAAATCTATCCTAGTACCTGCCAGAACTTCATCCTTTATGCTCGTGTTGCTTTTCTGCTGGGAAACATCAGAAACCAAAGATAGAAGCAACTGGGGGTAATTGGCGTAACCTGAGGACTGTTCAGTTCCCACTGTGTGGCTCAATTTCTAATGAATAAGAATAGGAAATAATCCCTCCTATGAAAGGATTTCATTGGATTAGTTCCACATTGAAACAATGTTTTGTGTGGCCAAGTTGTACTAGCACTAAGCCAAGCTTCACTGAACGCTGCCTTATCCCACAAGATGTTCTCCGGTAGAGGTGTGTTGATCAGCTGCAATGCTGACTGCTAGCTGAGCAGGAAGCTGGCACCAGAAGAGGAGGACTCATTACTGAGTGTGATGTGTCAAATGACAAAATCTTCTGGTTTAATCCAGGTTGTTGTTGTTGTTGTTGTTCTAGGCCTAACGACAGGTAAACCAACTGCTTCTATTTTCATGTAATAATTCATTAAAAGGCCTCAGTTTTGGCAATCTGATGTCCTTCTCTTGAAGGTATTTATACCTCTAAAAGAGGGAAAAAATAATGTCCTTTCAGAATATCTTTGTAAAGAGGGAGGCAGTCTTGTGGATTACCCTTACTTCAACTAGAAAAAATAGGCATTAATACTTTTCACAGGCTCTGTTCTTTGCCGGGTCCTTTTTCTGTGGAAAAACTGTTTGAAACAAGAGCCATGGTAGTTTTCAACTGCCACGGGTGCAATTCTTCCATAAACTTGAAAAAATAAATTGCTGGCATGCTCTTAGTCTACAAGAAGACCCACATTTACAAGATAAAAATGCCAGATCAAACAAACAGATTCAGCAATCAGTTCTGGATGAAGTGAAATGCTTATTAACATAACTGGTTATTGACCCCAAGAGAACAATTAATTAAATGGTTTCTTCAGTGACTGTTGAAAAATGTTATCTGTGATGGATTTGTCCTTATGGTGTTTGGTCTGATCAGCGCAAAGAACAGCAAAGTAAATATTGTTAACTTTTCAGCTGAGAAACATTTGAAAAGCTCTGCTGTCCTCCATCACTGGTTTTCCTCAGGAAGATTTTAAAATTCATATTCAGAGCCAAATTCCCTTCTACCATATCTGCAAGTCGACTTACATCACTGTGAGCATTGATACAAAGGAAAAAGTGAGAGTTCCTGCTTTTAGTGGATTTGTCTATTGTTTTTGTGAGCAGCACAGCAAACATCAGGCTTGTTTAATTTTCATCTTGTGATTTGATTGTGCAAATACTTTAATGTTATATATGTGCATCTGTTGCCCACTTACATGGCATAAAATTATGCAATTTTTCAGAGACTAGAAGCAATTACTTCCTAGGGGTAGCCATGTAGTAGGTGTCACATTATTCTTGCAGCTCACTAATATTTTGCTAGTTATATCACTTACAAATGAAAGTTAATTCATTGAAGGCAAGATTCTTAATTTTCCTGCCCATTAATGTTAGTTACTTCAATTTTCAAAGCTTTTTTCTCTCCTTTGAACACAACCATATTTGTCTGGATTTCCTTAAGGCAAAGTATTTTCACATTTAAATGTTTTCTTGAATAATTTTTTTCCTTTCTTTAAATAGAAAGGGATTTGGATCCCTTCTAGGAGAGTCTGCTGTGATTTTAGGTAAGAGGCAACAACAAATGGGTCTCTTTGCAAGCTGCTTTTGAAATACAGAGGCAGCAGCTAAGAGAAACTTTGATGAAGCCCATTACAGACTCTATTTATGAACATGGCTCCTTAAAATTATAGCATGCTTTTGTTATTGAGTGCTATGCCAATATTTATTGCATATTGCGGTGGTAATATTTCCAGGATCAGTCACCATTTCTTTCTAGGTAAACTTGTAGTAGTGTCTAGAATAACATTCAATGCTATATCAGAAACATCCAGCACAGATTTATAGTGATCAGAAATAAAAATGTGTCAAGACCTGAATTTCAAGCAGTGACTCCAGTATCATCGTGCTCAGCGCTAAAATGCAGAATTGTAGGAATTCTCAGAAATGTGACAAACTCTATGATAAAAGGAAGAAATGGTTCACTTCCCTTTCATGTCACAGAGGCTTCTAATTTCATAATAAATAGTTCAGATTATTTGAAAACACACTAACATCTTGACCAAAGATGTTTCCATTTTATTATGCATCTTAAATCTCAGTTTCTCTCTCCGTTAATACCTGCCAATTCTATGCTTTCCTTTTTTCCCATCTAACCTGAGCTAATGTAAAAAAAAAATTGACTGCCAGTATGACTTAATTGCACAATAACCTTGACGTTTTCCAAATACTCAGTGTCTGGTTTCATTGGATGTGGTCTGACAATTGCCAAAAGAAAACATTGTGTGAAGGTAATACTTATTATAGAGATGAAAGTGGTAGTATCTCGTGGAATTTTTTCTCCTGAATGGTCAAAAATTCCCTCCAGGGAGGCTCTGAGTGACCTGGCTTCCTACTGATGGTCGTGGTGACACTTCCTCAGCTGTGGTGACACTAAACCTGCAACCATTGAATGAAGCGTGTAGAAGGAAATGCAGGAGGGTGAGATGCTGGATGCTTCCAGGAACTATGTGACTTCATTAATTTTAATAGTATATTTTCATTCTTTAGTATATAAACTTTTCTTTATTTTGATCCAGTGACATTTGGTCATTGGGAAATACAAAGCCTTTGAAAGCCATCTGTGTGCAGAGTTTCTAGTCACCTGTCTGCTCAGTTTCCTTTTTCAGAGTTTCCTGGATGGTAGAGCCTTGTTCAACAGTGAGCTCAGGAAGTTTCAGAAGTGGAAGGGCACAGGTTAAAGGCAGTTTAGTACAACTACTTCCCTCTGCTCCCCCAAACCAACCCTACAGCTGTTACCTGGGAATGAAAGTAGAATAGTTTTAACTGTAAGATAGTCTGGCACCTCCTGTTCCACCTCCACGAGTGCCTGCAGGCTGTACCTGCTGTGTCTGCAGGACTGTTTCCATTCCCTATTCTTTCCAGAAATGTCCAGTGCCCCAGACACAAAAGGTGTCTTAGAAGTTCATCCAGCAAATGGAGCCATTTTGTGCAATGAAGGGAAGGAGGACAAGGTATTGAGCCCTTCGTGTGGATGCTAAGAGACGTGGTAATGCTTCTGTCCCTGGCAATTGGCTCAGGAAGTCAGAGGCTGCTGTTAAAGGCAGATACTCAGCATGGCTGAGTGTTTCAGAGGCAACAAGCTGTCCAAGTGTTTCAGAGGCAATGAAGTACTCTTGTACAGAAATCCTTGCAACAGTCCTGCATCCATGTCCTTCCCTCGGGCTGGAGTATGTGTGCAGTCTGCAGGCTCTTACGTGCTGGGGGTGACAGTAATGTGTCACATGCCAAAAGCCCCGTTATCATTTGGTGGGGAGGGGGAATAACGGAGTGGGATGTGTTTTTTTCAGCCACTAATCTTCCTCTGTCCTGCCAGTCTCTGTTAGTCACTGATGTGCCAGTGGGCAGTCCTGTTTCTTTGCCCCAGCAATGACTGTAAAATTAACATTCAGATATTCAAAACAGCTTGCAGGGATTTAGCTATGTAATTTCTTCTGACATTAGTGGAGAATACATGATTAGAACTTAGCTCAGTGGCCTGAAATTGTCCCTGCTGGTGTTGTTTTCACCTCATACTGGCACTAGTGATGCCTCAGCATAGCCAGACAGACGGGCTCGAAGGCAGGGAGGTGACCTGCTACTTCTGCCTGTCACTGAGGTTTCTTTTCCTGCTCCTCTGGACATGCTGAGCAGGAGAATCTCCTTTGAGGAACAATGATTAATGAACCAGGAGGTGATACAGGAAGGAAGAAAGATGAATGAAGGGGAAGGTGTGGAGGAGGAAGGACTAGCAGAGTATCAGATTCCTTGTTTTTGTTCTGTCCAACTTAGTCCTGTCTTCTCTAGCGCAAATTTCCAATGGACTGCAACACATACCTGTGTGGCCACCTCCCCAAAGGGCTGTGCCTCGCCAGAGAAAAGCTGGGTTATTTCTAAAGCTTTAATCTTTCATGTATATTATTCATTTAAAAAAATCTAGATTGAGCATTCAAAAGGGAACTTAAAAGCATCAGGACAAACTCTTAGGGGGAAAGTGTCCTACCACAACGCAGCTCCTGTTCCCATCCATGACAAGTGCATGTGTACTTCTCTGGAGGGAAATAAGCCCATTTCAGCTGTCACTTACTCCTGTGAAATATGCGCTGCTGCTTCCCCAGGGGTTGTTCAGAGCAGTTTCCAGTCATTACAAATAACAGACAACACAACTCTGAGGAAAACTCAGAATGGATATATAATCTTATCTTTCTGGATAGAAAAAAATATCCAAGATTTTGAAATACATCATTCCCAAGAAGCATTTTGATTTAAAATTTTCTTCCAATATTCAGAAGAATATTGGATAAAATCCCTCCAAGTAATTTCTTTCTCTTCAGTCTGTAATAAAAATTAATGTTATCATTGTTCCTCATTTTGAAGCAGAATTATAAATCTATAGTTATATGAATGCTGCAAGCACTGTATACATTATTAATTGTCTGTAATAGACATAGTCTATTTTATATTTTTATAATACAGTCCCTTCCCTCCCATCACATCACCATAGAATAAGTAATTTCAGACTTAATGTTCATATTTCTAGGGGAATGAGAAACAGGAGGTCTTCCCTTATGGCTTTTAACCCTACAATACATCTTCCTGAAGAAAAGGCATTTAGTGCTTGGAGCAGTTCAGGAGGCATTAGTGAAGATGACTTCAGGAATTGTTTTCAGTGTTGTCCCATCCTGGAGAGCATTCAGCAGGTCCCTGTCTTGAAGGCTCTCTGTGTTAGCTGCCTGCAGTCCAGAGACATGTGGCAAATGTCTGGGTGTCCTGAGGACATTTAAAGTGCCCTGGCAGTGCTTGTCATCCTTACCTGTCCTGCGGTGGAGGCTGTCGCCTCCAGGTCCCACCTGCCAGCATTCAGGTCTATCTCATTCTGACCTCTTCTAGCTGGTTCCTTTGACATCTTAATGAAAATTGGAGGAAGAGGAGGGGCAGTTTATAATGCCAAATGAGATATTCATGTGTAGGATAATGTTTCAGAATATTTTCAGTGGATTCATCGTTGTTTTCTTCATGCACAAAATCATTCAATGTAACCTCGTTGATTTATCAGGGAACCGATGAAAAGAAGTAAAAATGCATGTGGGGAAAAAAGACAATACAATGCACTGAATAATAAGAATAATCTAAGGACAGAATAGGTTTCATCAGAGGCAAACTTTTTGTCAGAATATCTCACTGGCATTTTTTTCCTTAATATAATAGAATATTTGTGTTTAATTATCCGTGGTGATAAGCGAGATCTGAGAGCTATTATAGAGACATTATTAAATTTTACATCTACTCGGGAAAGGGATAATGATACCAATTACATGTATGAGTTCCAGTTTTGTAAACGTTTCTCACTAGAACAAATCTAGCAGGACTTCGGAATCTTGCTTTAGCTTTATGCCACCAATTGTAACACGGTAACTGAGCAATCTTTTCTAGTGCTACGTAAGCCAATGTAGCAGAACAAAGCCTTTCCAGTGGTGTTCTAGCTGGTTAAACAAAGCCCAGGTTAAGATGTGGGAGCAGAAAAATACTCTTTAAAATGTATTCAAAACATCATAACTCTCCCAGGCTCTTAACTATTCATGATGACTTCACTTCTTAATAGCAGAGCTGTGCCCAGAAGTCACTCTTAGCTTCTGACAGTATACAGCTTGATTTTTAGTTCTCATTGTGTGGTGGTCCCCCAGGCAGCCCTCTGGCAGCTCTGTGCTGTAGCAACTTGGTTCCTTCACGAAAGTGTAAAAAAAAAAAAAAAACCAATTATTCCTTGGACCTCTTTAAGGTGGAATTGGAGCTTTAAAGAGCTTGGTGTCTCATTTCAGGAGGTGCAAGGTGAGGCGTGCAGCGTGCAAGTGCCTGGCAGCTATTGAAGGTCAGGGTCTCACTTGTGTTGTCTTGTTTTAGTGCAGGTAATGAAGTGTCTGAAGCAAAGGCAGGTCAGTGATCGCAACTCTGCTCCTAACACGGACCTGAGCCCTGCACTCAGAGTGTCTTTATTTCACTAGTTAAAATACATCAGCTTTTGCAACAGCTGCTCCATGGAAATCGAACAGAACCGAATTGTCTAAACTGTGAAGTAAACTGTCACAGTTTGCATTCCTCTTACTGTTACCAGCACAACACACATTGTATTAGTTCAGGCTTGTTTCACAGGCTGAATGTTTATGAGCAACTTGCGGGTGCGTTTTACTGAAACAAGCTTTGACAGTTACTAAAAGTTTTCAGTGGTAAAAATACATTCTGGGTGATTTAGCCTGTTCCTGGCATATTAGAACAGAAGAGCAAAATTTGTCTGTGATAACCAGGGCAAGAGATGCTTTCCTCTCAAGAAACAAGTCAATCTGCAGAAACCTATTGCAGAGAAATACCAAAACAATATAATGCTTGTTTATTACCATGATTCCCCCTGGAGGGAAGAACACCAAAGGTTGTTATTGGCTGAGTTACTGGTGTCTTCCACCTGGAAATGATCAACTAAAGCAAAACTCTGACCAAAACAAAAAGTTTGGGGTTAAATATCTCTAAACCCCAGGAGCTCAGAACAGGGTTCCTGTTCAGATTGTGATTGTCTGGGAAATTGTCTGGGCACAAGGTTTATAGCCCACTGCAAGGACTTATTTTTCATGTGCTCATTTTCTTTTTTTCTCCTTTTTTTGGGAGCTTCTGTATTTTCTCCCACTATATTGTTTCTGGCTACAAAAGGAGCAACCCAGGCCATCTTGAAAGCAATCATCATTCCATATTGCTTTTTAATAAGAAAATGTGGAAGAATCATAATTCATATAATGCCTGTGCTTAAGATTTGTGTGTGTATATACAAAAGCCATAATAGTACATATCTTGAAACCACCTTTTGCTGTTATATATGGTCCAAATGCCTGTCTTTTTTTTTTTGGGAGAGCTAGTGTCCTTCTCCTTTCCTTAGCTTAAAGTAGGTGTTTGGGGTAGTGAAATTTTTTTTTCCTTCACTGTGGCATCGTGTGTTCCTAAGTATAATGCAGGAGCTAAAGTTCTATTTTCTCATAAAACATAAATGGCAGTGATGATAACAGTGCTGGAAGAATAACAGCATTTCTTCTTACTACTTTGCCACTATCTCATGAGGCCATTATGGCCACTCACTGCTCTGCTGCTCTTGTGAACTTTTGCTGACAAAAGGCTGTGTGGTTTGACTTGGCCTCTCTGCTGTGTCCCAGTCGACCATCCTGGCTTTGCAGATTCTCCTCAGAGTAGTGAGTGGTGGATCAAAGCAGGATAAGTCATCTGTAGAGAATGGTTTGGGCCTGAATTTTGAGAAGTACGTATACAAGTGTACAGTAAGCTGAGATGTCTGTAAAAACTCTCCAAGAGTCTGATTCCCAGCACTGTGGAGTCTTTTACACACTAATTGGTGTCAGATGAGATACTGGTGCCCTCTTAGCACCCTGCAGAACATCTTACACATCATGGATAAGAAATATATTTAGCATAAATTGAAAAGTTAATCAACTGGACCTGTGATTCTGTGCTATGTACTTTCCCCTGCATAGTGATGGACTTTGCAGCTCATTTAGGAGAAAGAGGTTGCTCTAGCAATCAGCTTAGGACCCACAGACACCATTGGGAGTTTCACTCTGTAAAGACTACCAGAAATTCATTAATGGCCCATTAAACTAGTGTCAAAGTATCTCTTCAAAACAAGATTGGAATGCTAGTTCACTCATTCTAATCCAAATTAATTGGTTACTGTTTTGCTTGATCTTAATCAAAGGTTTGCAGTGAGCTGCACACGTTCATTACATCTATATATGCATGCAAAATGCATTCAATAATTTTTGCCTGCAAGAACTATAAAATCTGATGCCAGGAGGCTTCATGGCAGGGTAAATGAGGTGGGGAAAGGGGATATAAAGTTTGTAGGTGCCTTATTGTGTAGGTTTGACATCTACTTTGGTCAGAAATCAGTTACCTATCCTGTTGGTGCTGGCTGCATAAACATTGCATGAGCTGTTCCAGTTGGACTTTTTCCACAAAGTGCTCAGCAATGCTCCCCTGGCCTTTTTTTAAGCTCCCCTTCATAGCTAAGTGACCCTGTTACTACCCTGAAATAACATGCTCAGTTTCAGGAAAGCAAGGACTCTGCTGGAGGGATGATGCAAAGTCTTAGTGAGGCACGCCTTTGCCCTTCTGCAAGGTCAATGCTGTGTTTGAGGACCTCAGTAGCTGCTCTTTCACAGGAAGAGCTGTAACCAGCAGTGCCTATGTGGCCCTGAAGACGTGGGTGTTACGAAGCAGATAGCTTTGCATTTGGCCTCTTTTGGGGTGTGATTGAGAATGAGGAACTATCTCCTGTTATTTCATTTCAGTGTATGCACCTCTTCTTTGCATGATCTTATAGAATATTCTACACTGATTTATACGACTCCTCCTAGCCTGACCTTCTCCTGCTGACAATGTCCATAATCATGAAAGAGAAAAGCTTCTCTGAAACAGATTTAACCACTCAAATCTTATTACATATCTTCTTCCCTCTAGCAGGAGATTTTTAGCATTGGGCACAAAAAGCATCACTGACTGCAAATCTGTAGTCTCTTGCTGGTGGTAAGAATGAATTGGATTAGCTTTTCTTGGCGGGATGAGATAAAAACAAGACACTTAAAGGCCCATCCTAGAGTGTGTACTCTATTTTGGCACACTGCTGAGCACTTACTGATTTGGGGGGAACCTGTATGTAACCAGTACTGATCAACGTGGAAGAAGATCACTTGTACACTTTGTGGTAATAATGTCTACGTTGAAAGGCATAAGTGCTTTGCTGACTGGTTCCTTAGGTGATTACCAGCCTTGAGATAAGCACACCCTGATGTAATCCCATAAATTCTCCAGACTTAGGGCTTCCTGAAGCATGTTGTTGTGACCTCCCTGCCAGCATATAATGGGTCTCAGCTCCCACCCAAGCAGGGTGGGTATGTAAGGATGAGGGCACAAGCAAAGATCACCATTAGGTATCCGTCTAATTAATCCTTTTGGTCTTCCACTGGCCTAAAAAAATCTGATGCCGAAAGAGTGGCACAGCCAGGAGAACTTGCCTGAGTGGAAGAACATGTTGTTCAATACCAATTTTCCTGCATCAAAGCAGAGGAAAAAAGTGAGCCCAGTGCCTAAAGCACTTGGAAGGAGCTGCCTTTTAAAGAACAGTGTAAGAGAGCCAGGGAGAGCAATTCCTCTCTGCCTGTGTACAGAGAGACAAGTGCATGCTGCATGTTATCTTGAGCAGTTAGAAAGGTGATGGTATTTTTTTTTTTTCACCCCCTCAAAAAAAAAGCCAACAAGCAAAAAAAAAACCCACAAAACAAGGAAAGCAATAATAAACTAAAACCAACCTAAAAAAGATTCCCTTTTAAGTCTCATCCATACTGTTCAGCACTGGCAGAAGCAATTTAGCAGGCCACAGGCCAGCTTGAGCACTTGCCATCCCATGTTGTCCTGCTCTACAGGAGAGCTCATGCACCCTGAGTAACTGTTCTTAATTAAAATGTAATTAACTGCTGAGTTTCTTCTTCATACCTTAGTTTTTACTTAAGAATGCTAGCCATTCAAAAGGAAAGACCTCTTTTATTTTCCCCTGTGCAAAGGTGGCATCATACCCGGCTACTTTGTGCTCTTTAAGTGCTTTAATGAGTAATGCTTGAAAAGGATGCTGGCACTGACTATTGTGTGAAGTAAAATCTTGGACTGACAGTAGTGAGAAAGCTCTTCAGCCCAGCTCAAGAGTGATATTGCTGATGTATCCTTCATAGAAGATGTTTTATCCCTCCTCCTTACATTCAGATTGATGGATTTACTGGGATTATTCCCTCCGGGCTAATAGCTACAATTTCTTTGTACATTGAGAATTTAAAAGGAATAGCACATTTGATTGATTTGTTCAGGAACTGGGTGTGATTTTTGTGAATGCTTTGGAAGTGTTAGATCTTTAAAGCTAATTGTGTATTTAAGTGCTGAGCTGCACTGAGGGCCAGATGAACCAGCAAGTACACATAGCTGGCTACATGCTACAACTTTTAACTGGGTTTTGTTTGTGGCTGAATTTCGACCCTCTTTTTGCCACTAGCAGTTCCTCACTGCAAACAACCATTCATCTCAAATCAAGATTGGAGATGAAAAAAGTTGCCTAGAGAAATTGTGGATGCTCCGTCACTGAAACTGCTGAAAGTCAGGTTGTCCAGGACTTTGAGCAACCCAATCTAGTGAAAGATGTCTATGTTCACGGTGGGAGGGTTGAATTAGATGATCTCTGAAGGTCTGTTCCAACCCAGACCATTCTGTGATTCTACACAACTTAAGATTTTTGAAGACAATTTCTTATGACTCCAAAACTTGCTCTCCCTTGTCGACAGTTTACCAGTGACAGGCACTCTCCTGCTTGACATATTTGCCATACTACAAACACCCTGGCAAAAGTAACTTAGTTTTGATAGACTTAGTATTTGTGGCAAGAGAAGTATCAGCTGTGAGGGGGACTGCATGGTTTCTATATCACAGGCTTGCAGAGGCAATGGACTCAAGGTTAATTTACTGATGGTGAGGCTTGGCCTTGGATTATTTCCTTGCCTGCATGTCTCCTGTTCTTTCTTTGACAGCCTGTCTGTTCACTGCTTCGGTCTTGTCTATAATTTCTCCCTGGGTAACTTTTTTCACTGTTCTTTTTCTGACTTACCTGAATGTTAAAGCAAAGATTTTCAAGGAATGACTTGTCTTGGGACAGAGGAATACACTAGACATCCTTTAAAAATACTTTCTTGCCCCATTTTTCATAATTCCATGAATTTAAGACAAAATTGCATTTTTAACAAGGTTAAAAAGGTGAAAAATGGATTATATTCGACATCTTCCCCTACAAGAGTAAGTATTAATGTGTGAAATGTCACATGCTTATTAGAGCACCAAGACCACTACTGTCTCTTTAAATCTTTTCAATTACAGACAGACATGGAGTAATCATTTTACAGAAGAGGTATTTGTTACAAAATTTTACCCTAACCCTAAACCCAAGAAAGTCTCCAGCAGGTCACATGGTTACCAGTGACCTTATGTTAAAAAATACTCAATTTCATTCCAGTGACACTTAACAAATGTGGCTTATTCTTTAATGGATTAAGAAAGGTAGGGAATTATTGTAGGAAGAGCAGCTGGATCAAAATATTTTCCAGTTTGTGTTGTAAATCTGCAGCTGAGGACAAACGTGAGCAGGGTGCCTACAGATGTGCTATGTCATGTCATTAATGTTTAGCATAGTCAGGTATTGCCACCGAAATCTGCAATTACTCATGCTGCTTCATGCAGTTATGCCTGTAACAAATGAGACAATCAAATATCATGCCTATAGCCAATGCTTTTAGCTTTTACATAGTCCATTTTATATCCATAATACTAGAATAAACTACCAGCTGCAGAGCTGTGCAGAAGGGGCGAATGCAGAACTAACACCACTGCAGTTTTCGGTTGTTGCTGTATTTCTGCCCTGATGCTCCTCTTTCAGGGTTATACTAGATCAACAGGTCTTGAAGAGTCTGATTTCTTTTTATTCTCATCCATCATTTTTATAACTTGGGAGGAATGTGATCAGTACTTCCAGGTAATTCTCCTGCAATAGTTTTTTTTTTTAGTGGTTTTTTTATAGTTTGTTTTTTTGGTTTGATTTGCTTTCTGAATTAAAGCCACCTTAAATACCTGTATTTCAGCTAGTTACGATTTAGCAGTAAGATTCACTCTAGCTTTTGCAAATCTTTTTATGTCTCCATTGAAGCACTCATCCTCATTTCTAGACTGGTACAGTATCAATCTTTCACAGAATGCAGAACCTTTCTCCCCTGAAAGAAATGTCTACTTTTCACTCAAAGAATCCATCTAGGGAGATAGAAAATGGGTTTGGCAGTTTTTGGCAAGAGGTCTCAAGAGCACACAGCTATGTACCCTTGTGCTATTGCAGAAGTGTGAAGACAGGTTCATCTGACAGGGTTGTGGGGAGATAGAGCTGAGCAGAAGAGGGGAGGGGGCCAATCACAATCACATTCACCAGCCCGACTGCTGCTCTAGCTGCTCAGACGTGAAGGTGTCTGAGTGGTAGAGAATCCAGCACAGCCACATTTGCAGCTCTGATTAAGAGGAAGAAAAGGATGTTTCAAAAATCAGTCCTGTCTGCCACCTACACTTGCTTTCTCCAAATTCCAGGAAATGCATTATTTCAAATGCTACTAATAGATAGCAAGAGCAGAGTCTGTGTTATGGCACCATGCCATGGCGTAAAGGGTAGCAGAAACCATCCCACTGTTCACAGCAAGGAGAAGAATAAAAGCAGCATCTCCACAAAGTTAAAAATGGGGGAGAAATGTGATTTGAGCCTGTACTGGTCCGCTGTGCACAAGAGGTGTAGGTCAGAGAGGTTTGTCCTCTTGCTGAGGATTCCTATAGCCAAAGGGGCAAGGGGTTGCTCCTTGTTCTCTTGCCTTGTGCTGACACTTCAGCTCACTGTTTATCTCGGCTATCATTCATAAGCCTAGCTTCTGATTTCTTGGCAATCATCATGCTAATTATTCATTTCTTTCCTGCGTATATACACATTTCCAAAGTCTCAGAATAAGACACCTCAGTGATGTGAATAGGAGGCACGTAGGTAAGTCCCGTTCTACATCATGCTCCTGAATATTTAGAAGGTAATTAGAAAATGAAAAAAAAAGTGCAGCTTGCTAATGAGTTATAGCTCAGTGTTTGCAAGTCAGTCGTGGAAATGTATTCTGCCTGTTGATCGCTAAGGAAACTTGTCATGTGCAGGGAGGACCAGAGGAGCTGTGGATTTAAAGACACACTGCCTTGTAGAGCAAAACAGGAATCTAAGTAGGAATGGCAACTTTCAATTAATTTTTCTGGACAAAAAAAGTAAAACTTCTCATTACACATATAAAAAATCACCCCGTTCTTCCCCTTAGAGCCGAGATTTCTTTAGTTTCAATCTCTCTAACAAAAAAATAAAACAAGGAAGAGTGAAGTTTTTGTAGCCATTACTCTCCCTTGGGGAGAGTGATTCAGAGCAGTTTTATCAGTATGAGCTATTAATGAGGCTTTCTCGTCAAATTCCCTTTTTCTCCTTTCCTGGAGAGACCTTATTCTCTCATCCTGAGCCCTATAAAACAGGACAAAGTACAACTACAAATAAAAGGTGAAAATTACAGAACTAATAATGCAGGAACCACCTCGATCATGTGGCAAAACTCCTGCTGGCAGGTGCAGTGAGACTTCAGTGACCTCTTGAGCAGTATCTGGGTTGAAGGCAATAGGGAGGTTGCTCCTCTGTTATGGAATAGATCAGAAAGATGACATTAAAAAGTTCCCAGCAGCAGTTGTCTGGTCAAAGAATAGGAGAATGGAGTAAGAGCTGTCTGGCCTGTATCTTCCCTTTTAGAGGTCTTAATTGTGCTGAATTCAGTGTTCTGGAAAATCTCTAGGCACCCTTCACTCTGCATTAAGGTTTTCTTGTCACTAAGTTATATGACTTCCTTGATCTGCAGCCCCATTATGATTTCATGAGATAACCCTGGGACTCTGCCGGCTGCCCACTAATGCCATCCAGTCACGGAGCAGCTGAGGGAACACACCTCGGGGCAGAAACCTGTTGCTTTCTCTGACTTTGGCATCACCGTGGGGCAACAGTAGGGACTGGCTGGATTGGAAAGGGCAAGACACTCTTGACCATCTACTGAACTTTGTGTCTGAGTCAAAAATTGTTAGCAAGGGGTGGGGAGGGGGGTGTTTTTGATACAGAGGCAAACAGACAAGGATGTCTCACCTATTTTCTAGGCAGAGCTGAGGCTGTAGCTAAGAGCCACCTCATCCTCTCCCCGTGGCAGCATGGTATGGTGTGGACTGAACACCAGCTCCTTTGATGCTGCAGTCTGCCAGTCCTGGCTGGCTCAGCTACAGCCTCCCTCTGCTGAGACAGCCCCATCCTTCTTGGGTGGAGATCCTTCTGATTTGTACAACTGCACAGGTACCACTGCAAAATAAATCATTCACTGCTTGCAAGGGGGTTTCTGGTGTTAAACTAGTCCTGTGAAGCAGCATTCAAAGCAAGCTTCTGCTGTGGACAGGGTGGCAATATTTCGTTTTTGGGAACTAAGCCGTAGGTGCTGTAAAGGTCCAAGTTGTTCTCACCGCACCAGCATTTTGCCCTTACTGGTGATTCAGCCTCTTCCTCACTCCTAGGTACTCCTTGTATTTCTTCATGGCTCTCTTCTTTCCCTGTGATAGAGAGGTGGACCACCCTCCTAAGAAAATAAACAAACACATTTCTTACGCACTCTACCTGTGTAGCAGCAGCAGCACTGTGGGAGATGTTATTTACATGAAGTTCATGAATATTTATAGTAGTATTTATAGCTTTGTTCAGCAGGAGGCTTGATCAAGTCAGTAGTATGTCTGGGGATCAGTCTTCAGTATACTACTTTTAACAAGTATAATTTGCATTTGATAAAGGGCCCAAGGTAACAAGTTTCAATCCGGATTGGAATTTTCTTGATATTTGGGAAAATATTTGGATTAGTGGTTTCATTTCACATCCATTTTCACAAGCAGTGATGGAATGAAAACAGATATCTCAATCCAAAGAAACAGGCTGACAGGAACAGTGTGAGAACATGCCAGGTAATCAAGGGGAAACTTTTCTTTATGGTTCCTGAAGTATGGATGCTGTACAGTTAGAGCTGGACCCTCATAGTTTTTTGGTGCCTGCACTGTTTTTCTCTAAATTGGGCAAGTATCAGTGCTCTAATTTCACCCATCCCTAGATGTGTGACTTGATTGAGGTACTATTTAGAACTAGGCAGTTCTCAGGACCAGCCCTTCAAAGAGATCCTTCTGTCACAACAAAAAGCACAATATTAACTTGCTTGCAACTTTTTATAGGCCCAAGCCTCTCCACAAAAAGGTGAAAGGCCAAGGAGATAAGAGATGCAGAGTGACTTCAGCCAAAGATGGCGAACAGAAATAGCTCCTGGATAGAGGACATGAAAAACCTTTTTCATTCGTCCTGACCTTTGGGTAGTTTTGGGGAAGGGATTTATTCTTTCTGGTTCTCTGCTATCAGCAAAGACATAGAAATATGCCATACCTAGTTATATGCACCACAGTGTCTCATGACTTTGTAACTTTGTGATTTCTTCTAGCTGAAAAAAATTTTTTTTTTTTTTCAAAGAATTCACTGTCCTCCTGGCAGCAGTACTTTACTTGAGCAGCTGGTATGGACAGGCTGTGTCTACTATGGGATCTGCCTGATGGTGGTGGTTATTGCTTGAGGGAATTCAACTGGGACCAGTGTAAGTGGTATTATAGAAGAATGAATAACCTTTGTGTTATAAACAACACTGAATTACTGCATGCCCTGGATAGTTTATGATGCTTGTGGTTCCTGTGCACCTCGTACGGCACGTTTCACAGGGACTGAAAATGCCCAGGTTCCCATCTCTTACTTTGGTTTGGGCTACATTATTCCATTTTTCAGTTTTGCCGCTAAAGCCAGCTGCTTTGCCATAAAGTATGATATGATAAGAGCTTGTGTGTATTATTATTAGACTTAGTGTGAGCCATAAATGTTTGTATCTACAGTTACCTCCAGCCATTCACAGATGGTTGCTGAGTTGCCATCTCCTAGCATAAATGTTACAATAACTACTAAAAAACATTTGTAGCTAAACTCAGTGTATACGCTTGTGGTTTTAATGTTCTTGGCCAGAAAAACATGAATATAGGGACTATGTTATAGAGACTAGAATCAAGTTTAAACAGTAGTTACAACAATTTTTTCTGGGTAGGCATTTTCTGTTGAGCTTGTTTGTACATTTTCCAATCATTTCAAGAATGGTTCAGCAACCATTAAATGAAGGGCTTACTATGGTCTGACCTCGCTGAGACGAAAGGAGGAATAATAAATAGATGTGCATCTGTAGGTGCTTGCAAACTACTGAAACCTTGACCCGGGATTGATTTGGAGCCTGAGCAGGGTTTGTGCAAATGCTACGATTCTTTTGCATTCATACTTCGGTGCTTCTTCACTTCCTCAGGAGAAACTACTGTGTCCCAGGTCATTAATCTCACCACACAGCGTACGGTTGTGCTCAGGATCTGTTAATACATTTGGCAGTCTTGCTTGTTGTTCTTAAGCATATGTTGAATATTTCCCCAGCAGCTATTTGTACAATTCCTGTAACATGCCAGGACAGCTTCCTGTTACTGTCAAGAATCAATTTTCTACCTCTCTGGAAGAACTTTTTGAGAAGAAGGAAAGATTTAAAACATCTTACCAAAGCAGAGTTTACAATTTCTTCTTCCTTTGTGTTGAAATTCACCCTCTAGCTATTATATGCACCTACTAATGTACTTATTAAGAATGCATTTTCATGATTTGGGATAGTTTGTGTTGAGGTTTGAGGCCTGATCATTAGGTATATTGGGGCAAAACCAGAAAATAATTTTAATTACACTCTGGATGATTATTTTAAGGTCTCTCTGGCCTTCTGCAGAATTTGGCCTGTTGCATTTGCAGATAACGAAGAGGGTCTGTTTGCATTCCTGGAGCTGTTAGGAAAACCCTGTGCAGAGCAAGGGTGACTCCAGCAACCACTTGATTTGTGTTCGCTCCTCTTCTCTCCCCACTTCTGGTACTGAAAAGCGTGAGCTTTGCTGAAACACCAGCTGGAAGCTTAGAACTAGTGTGAGTTCAGCACAGCAGGTAACTGAACATGCATTGAGGAGGGCTGAGGACTTCTGTGTCTCTCAGCCAGACTCTTCGCTAATGAACCCATACATACTGCTGATAGTGTCTGTAAGACGAGTCCAAATGTTAAACTTCATTGCAAATTTTCTAAAGGGCTTACTTTTACTTCTTCTCAACTTAACCTCCACTTGTTTTATGAAGTATAATGGTTGCTCTGTATTTCCAACCATACTATAGGTAGCCCCTGCGTAACAGCCAGGCAAAAATATTGTTGGTTCTGTATTTCCAGCGTGGAAACACACGCTTACTGTGAGGGATTTCTATTCCCATGCAATATACTGGGAGTCACCTGCATTCACCAGTAAAATATGATTTCTGGTGTTGGTGTAAATGCAGAAGCTGAACAGTTTCTAGCACAGTAGAGAAAGAGCAGAAGGAAAATTTTAGACTTTCTTGTTAAACAAGCAAAGATGAACTGTCCACAGGAGAGGAAATTGGCAGTAATGATGGTAACATAGAACTGCATGTTTATAATCAAGCGGAAAAAACTAAGACAAGCCTTAATTGTTGTATGTACTTTCAAAGTTTTATAAATACTGTTTTCTAAGGCATTGGGAAATCATGTCTGTATTTGACTAGGACAAAACGTTTCAATTTTGCATTGTATATTGCAATACTGTTCTCCATGTTGTAAACAGGATGCTCAAAACCCCAAGTGGTTACAGGAAAGAGCTGCAAGATTAGTCTGATGTTGGACAAAAACCTCTAAAAGAGGCTCTTCCTATTTAATAGAGCAAAATGAGAGAGGATATGATAACTGAAGTTATTTCTCCATTGGCACCCTTTAAGAGAAAGGGGAAGGAAGAGCCAGTGGCTGGAACCTGAAACCAAGTAAATCCAGTTTAGAAACGTGATGGATGTTTTTATCAGTGTGCATGATTAGCTACTGCAAAGACATGCTGCAGATAGGAATATATATATATTTTTTTTAAGGTATTGTGTTCAAGATTAGGAGTCTCTCTGAAATCCATGCTGTAGTGAGAACACAAGTAACTGGGTCAAACAGCAGTTGATAGAATATGCTGGTTTATGATATAAATGTGCTTAAATGAGGACACCAGATGTCCTTGAGCAATGTGAATGGGTCAGAAGGCTTCGCCAGCACCCGAGCTCAGGTTAGGGGTTGGTGAGCGGAGCAGGCAGCCAGCGTGTCTCCTGCAGAACCAGCACCAGAAGAAACACTCCCAATTGTTACACTGGGATCTTCAGATGCTGGGAGAGTTTAAAATTAAGAATATATTGTTTAAACCAATTATTTTAGCAAGTGGAGGCTGAAGATGTCACTCTAAAAGGGCATAAGTACACCGTTATTTCCACTTAAAGGAATTAGCTAAGTAAAACTACTGCATGCTTAACACATGCTCCACTTATTCCGCATCTGGTTATCAATATTTTTAAACCTATTTTCTAAGAAAAGTAATTATTACTTAAAATTATTGGGATGCTCAAATGAGTGTAGAAACAGAATAGCCTTCAGCTTGAATTATTTGTTTCCCATCATAAGCATTGTTTTACTTGGTTTATGTTCTTTAACCTCTTGTATACCTCACACAGATCTAATTTTCTTCTATAATAATAAGAAAATGTGTGATAAGGCAGATTGAGATTTCTGTATATTACATATTTTAATTTCTTTCAGGATGTAGTTTTCCTACAGAATGTTTTATTAAGAGGTATCAAAGCTGGGGGAAAAAAAACATTAGAACTAAGAGCTTTATTAGTATGATTTATTTCTTCAATTTAATAGTGTACCTGGAGCTATATTATATCAGAATTCAGATGCAGAGAGCATAGTTAATAACACAGAATGACTCACAATTTGAGTTTGTTAAAGATGTTTCACTGTAAAAAAAAAAAAACTTTTGATTAAAAAAAGAAATCACAAAGCTATACCAATGTTGGCAGAAGTTATCAGGGAGAAATATTTTTGGGAAGACTTTTTTCCACTGTTTCAATTCTTTACAAGACCATGAGCTTGAACCAGATCTGCATTGTATTATAACAGGTAACAGTTGGTAGTTAGACATCTATTATGCCATCTACTGGGACCAAAGTGAAGGGCAATGAGCCTCCACTAATCACTTTTGAAGGATGCTAAGTATGTTGTGAAGGGGATATAAAGTCTAGGATGCATTTGGGAGAAACCAATGGGGAGATACCAATGAATTATTAATCTCACTATTTTGATGTACGTAATTTTCATCAGCAGTTTGGCAAATTTTTTTGTTGTTGTTCCTTTAAACATTAACCCATAAATCTACAAATAAAATTTGCAAAGATCAGAATCAGAAACAATATCCATGCAATCTGGAAGTAATTACAGTGGAGCCAGCAGTGGTTTGCATAAATGCTGAGGAAATCGGGTCCCTGGGGAAAGGGTGAGAAGAGCTCAGGGTTTTCACTAATAGTGTCTTGAGTCTGTCTTACATCGAGAGGTCACAGAAAAAAGGCATCATGATACATGTGCTATGAGTTAAGGAATGCTGAAAGGTATCTGAAAATGCGAGATGCAAAGCTGCAGAGAGATTTAGGGGTATGTGTCATTTGATTCTCATCACGCAGGATTAGTTAATGCACACGGATATTTTTATAATCGGGGTTCAAAGGTGACAAAGAAGCAGCAAACTGCAGGCAAAATGGAATCATTTCACCACTGACACATGCACATGAAACCTTGAAATGCTGCTTGACTTTTATAGGAAACTGTAAATCAGGCCTGGATTACTTGAAAAGTTCAAGAGCCTTAGAAAATGTTTTAGCTAAATGCAGCTGAGCTTTGTGATTTGCACTTTTATGCATCAAGCCCTGAAAATGAGCAATGCAATGAAGTTATTTAAGAATGTCCCTAAAGTAGAACATTGTACCTGCCAAAAAGAAAAATAAAAAGCTATGATGTTCTGTCATCTTTGGAGCTGTAGCTCTAAGGGTCACCAAGGTGAATGTGTGCTTAAAGAAGCAGCATGGTAAGGGTTGCAATTTGTAGGAACTCCTTATAATATTTAAAAAAAAAAAAAGGAAGGGATATTTGCTATGTTTTTAATCGGATTTGTAGAGTTTAAGTGCACTGGGTACTTTATATTCTGCAGAGAAGATGCAACACCCCTAAACTCATTAACTTATTACCTATTTGCAATTCAAAAATATATTAGCTGTTCTGATGTCAAAAAGCAGGGGACCTAAGAACTTACCGAGTGGAGTAATGCCCTGATTAACCTTTAATACATGCTTTTTCACACAAATCATCCTGGTTTGGTGCAAAGGACAATTGCCTTTGCTGCTGTCCTATTTAAACAGCTCCAAAGGCTTGCAAACCAACTGGCAGCCAGAGCTGGGAATTTGAAATGCATCCACTACAACCTGGCAATGTACTTTCTGGGGTTTTAAGGAAACTTGAACAGAAATCAATTCTAAGTGCTGAAACATTTTGTGAATTGATACACAGTCGTGGTGTGCTGCCTGGTAAAGAATGCAGAGGAAGAGAGGTTTCCATGCCAGCAAATGTGTCTTTGACTGTACCAGAGAACAAAGTGTACAGACCTTGAATGTAATTTATATTTGCCACGAGACCTAGAGATGTCAGAAGACTGAAGTTAGTCAGGACAATTCAAATGGAAGAATTCCTACTGTGCTGCTTCAGCCAGGATGCCTCGGATGGGAAAAGACGTATTGAACACTTCAAAAAGGAATAAAATTGGGGTTTATTTCATGGAGTGATGGCTATACATACTTGCAGGAAAATCACCAGCAACATCTTTGCTAGCTTTACTTATTTGAAAAACCACAATTCCTTTGAAAACACTTTTTTTTTTCTAGATCATTTATGCCAAAAAGATTGCCCCTTGGCTGGAGCCCATGCTGGAGTCCAGCCGGGACTGTGGTAGAGAGTATGTGGGTGCAGCTTTGCATTTGGGGCTTATCTGGGTGGCACTTCTCATGGAGAGAGTGAAGAAAGCCAGGCTGAGAGGACAAACCCCAGAATCACAAAATCATTTAGGTTGGAAAAGATCTCTAGGATCATCTAGTCCAACCTTACTAAAGATGCTGCTAGAGCATCTCTAGTCTCTCCCAGGCATGGGCTCTCTGAAAGGTGTGTTCAGCATCCACAGCCTGGTGCCTCAGGATCATAGAATCGTTTTGATTGGAAGAGACCTTTAAGATCATCAAGTCCAGCTGTTAACACAGCACTGCCAGGTCACTCCAGGGATGGGGACTCCACCACTGCCCTGGGCAGCCTGGGACAGCTCTTGACAGCCCTTTCAGGCAATAAATTTTTCCTAATGTCCAACTTAAACCTCCCCTGGCACAACTTGAGGCTGTTTCCTCTTGATCCATCACTTGTCAGATGGGAGAAGAGAGCTACCCCCACTTTGCTCCAACCTCCTTTCAGGGAGTTGTAGAGAGCAGTAATGTCTCCCCTGATCTGCTTTCTAGTAGAACTGTCCTGGGCTTATCAGCTGCAGTAGCTCCTGAACCAGCTAGGAGTAGCCCTAAATAGTGATGGCCATGGGGGATGACATCCTCAGGCACCCATAAGTGCTTGGTCAAGACTGCTGTAATGACCTGCTGGCCTGATGTGGTGGAGGCACAACACCCAGCCTGGAGCTGAGCTGTAGCGATAGGTGGGAAGGCGGCAGAACACGGTGCAAGCACAGGGACTCCTAGAGTCAAGCTTTGGCTGAACAAGTTATGGTTGCAATTACTCTTGTGGCAGGGAGTGACAGCACCTTTTATAAGGAGCTAATCAGATAACCAGCACATGCGTTTTCACGGCAATAACCGATGTGATTTACAGATGTGATTCAGGAACCGAAAGGCTGAAATGACAGTCATTATTGACTTTGGCATTAACTTGCTAGGATGCAAGAAATCACTCCGTAGGAAGTAAATTAAAATCCATGAATGAAATTAATTTAATTTGTACTACTTGACCAGTAGGCTTTATATTCCATCAAAATGTCATACACTACAGTGTGCACTTAAAGGTCATTGTTGTCACAGTCATTTGAAGATGGGAGGGCGGTGAGTTGGCTGAAGAGTGGAGATGTAGGAATTAATTTGAACCTAGACTTAGCATAGTGCTTCAGGAGATGTCTGATTTTAAGCAGTTATAGCCACAAGTCAATTCCAGCTTATAGGAACTTCTGAGGCATGAAATTCCCAGGCATAGAAATAAGGAGTTTGAGCTACAGCAAGTGCAATTCTGTTTATGGAAAGTATTTCATGGCCGAGCAGAGTGAAGTGCTGAGATCCCCTACCTGGGGGGCTGCAGAACCCCCTCCATCACTGAGGTCTTCCTGAGCTTCTCCCAGGAGTGGTGCAGGAAAGCTGACCCTGCTTTGCGGTGGGGGATCTGACAAGATGTTTCTGAGGTCACTTCCACTCCTTATTTTCTGTGATTTTTATGAAGAACTTGGCCTTTTAAAGGAAAACCAGGTCTGCTGCAGACAGACAGACATCAATATCCTGGGGTGGGGGTGTAATGTGAGGTCAAACTTGCTGTTTCTCTTGGTGTGTATTCTGCTAGTGTCTCTGCTGAGGCAGATAGTGTTGATTCCTGTGGAAATCCAATACAAATAGCTTTGTATTCGTTTCCTTTTTTCCTCTCACTCTTTGCATGTCTCCCAATTTCCTTTCAATGCTCTGGAAGTTTTCCAGACCAGAAATTTGATGAAGAGCAAGGATGTGTTACAAGCATTGGCAAGGTTTCTTATCTCTGCTTTCTTGTTCTCTGCTTGCTTGCCTTCCCATGAGCAACATCCATGTTTCTGGTTTGGGTAATGAGTACATGATATCCTGTCAGAGGTGGTAAATGCTATTCAAAGCTTCAGAGTGTAAGTGTATCTAACGAACAAAGAGCAGTAAGTGTGTCTTCAGGCACCTGTAACCAGTCCTAGGTATCATTAGGAGTTTCTGGTAGCAAGGAATATTGAGATATTTGATATGTCCACTGCTCCCAGTGATAGGTGATGTGCTTTCATTTCTTGAGAATTAACACATCCCTTGCAATCTGAAATCAGCTATGAATCTTAACTGCTTAACGCTGTCAAACCTCATAAAAGCGGAGACTTGTTTGCAAGCTCTTCTTGCACTATGATTTGATACAAGGTAGAAAAGAATAAGTCAGGTGTACTGGCTCCCTCGGGCAAGTGTATTCAATTCTTTCACTTTTTGGCTTCTGATCCTTTGTTTCTGACATCTTGCCCTAGACAGTTTTCCGTGTCAGATATGAGCTTGAGGAATGACTCTGGGTGTCCAGAGCAGCAGAAATGTGCTGTTCTCTGCTTACATCAAGTCCTTCTAAGTCACTTCCAAGTAGCGAAATGCAGAAATGCCCAACTCTGCAGTACTCTTCCCAAAGGAGAACCACCACAGATGAGAACAGGACTTGTAGGCCATCCCATCCCTTTGCAAATCAGCTAGAAACTCAGTTCCTCCAGAACTAGTCCTTCATCTCTGCAGACACAGATGGCTCATGCCGCCTGTGGAATGTAAACCTGAGGTATGTGGAATATCTGCCTGTGACTTCTAGCAGTGAAACACCGCATAAAAGGGAACACTTTTAATTGCAGATCAACATTACCTGTCCAAGTACATTCAGAAAATGTCAGCTGGGCTCTCGGTTCTGCAGCTGGGCAGTTCTGAGGAGCCTTCCAAGGCAGAGGTGAGGGGTAGAGGGGAGCCCTGCACCAGCTGCTGTGGTTTGAAAACCTGTAGTTTCTTTTCTGAAGTTCAGAGTGGATGCTAATGATGACAGATGTTACAGTTGTGCCAGCAAGACAGCCCTGGGCACTAGGAGCCTGAGGCAAGTCAGTGTCAAGGAACTTTCTATTAAATGAGCTATTGATTGCTGTGCAGGGAAGGCTCCAGCACTGCCAGGCTGACCTGGGCAGAGCAAGTCTTTTCCTCTCAAAAGAATTTAACCAAAGCCTCAGTATGATTTCTTCCTTTCTTAAAAAAAAGAGAACTACCCATGCCTGAGGAATGAGTCCTCTAGTATGAACTCCAACAGTGACTGCTGTTTGTCTCAGCGCTTGGCTGTTTGGAAGTCTCTCCTTTGGGCTTTCTGATCCCCAAGAAGCATCGCTTCTGCCGTGGTCTTTCACCAGCGGAGGCGTTGACAAGTCTCTTCTTGGCTGTCCATTTTCACAAAACTTGCAGAAACTTGTTATCTCTGGGATAGCAACATCTTTGTCACACATGATTCATCTGAGGGAGAAGAAAGTAAAGCTTAAGGGCTACAAGGCATAAAAAAAAAAAAAATGAACTGTGGGCACAATTTCGTGACAGGACAGGTGTTTGGGTTTGGGGGTTTTTTAAAAAACAAATGCTCCTGGCTAATTAGTGTCAGCAACCACCAAAATTGGTCCAAGCATCACAATGACAAAAATTATAGACTAGTCTTCTAAGGTCTATATTAGACTTCCACTTTTATTAATAGAAGACAACGTTCTCTTCTCAATAAATGATAGGCAGAGAAATCAGAATAGACTTAAAGATTAATTGGAGTCTCTAGGTCTCTTTCTTCTGAAAGGAGAATAAGAAAAAGTAAGTGACTCAATTTTTCACGTTTTTCTTAGTCCTCCTTTCCCTTAAATACCCTGATCCTCCAAAGCTGGACAACTTTAACCTTCTATTTCACAACAGGCAGCCAGTCTTTTCCTCAAAACTTAGCAAGAGAAGTGAAATGTCACAGGTTTCTGAAAAGATTTTTGGTATTCAAAGCTTGCATGAGCCTTGGGATTCCTGGAGAAGCAAGAGCTCATCAAGAAGTCAACAACAAATGTAAAAATGAAAAGATTTCCAATTTAATATTCATATTGTAACATAATGATATAGCAAATATGCTAATGTCTGTCCAGAAGCTTGTCTGAAACCCAGGAAAAGGCTGGGTGAAGATTATGTTTAAAACCTTAGTCTCATCTGTGCAAGTTTCCACATGTTTTCACTTTAATAGAGAGTATCCCTTTGGAAGCATTGCTCATCTTTCCCAGACCTTCAGTGCAAGGTAGTACAGCTAATATTAGATTATAAGGTTAATATTTTGTTCTGGCACCATTGTTAAACCTAAAATTCATGTTCCCTGCAGTGTGGCTTATAAACAATTTACTTGCTCCTTTTTAGAATGGCTGACATACAGTAGAAAGCCAGCTGTACTAAAAATACAGGAAAGGCCATAATTACAACAGAGCAAAAGCAAATACCCATGACAGTCCAGTAAATCTCAGAGATCCCATGAGGATAAAGGACCAAAAAGAAATTAAAGGGTAGCTCAAAGCTGGAATGGAACTTGAAAGATTCTGAAAATGTGTATAGGCAGGCTTAGAGCTGGGTTATAAATAGCTTTTCTGTCTGCCTTTCAAGAAATCGAGGAAAAGGTGCAGCTGTAACTTTCCCTTATTGCCAACTCTAGTGCATCTGCAAGGATGGCAATATTTCTGTGTAATGCTTCCAGCTAAAATGTTGCAGAAATAAAGTAGAACTGCAGACTTGCAGGCTGGCACACGTATGTCAGATCTTTGAGGCCCATATGTACACACAAGGACAATATGTGGAGACTTGCAGGCTGCCCATGCCGCACCTCCCAAGGTGCTCCTTCAGTAAATAGAAAGTTCCCTGATTGCCCAGCTCCTTGTCTACCAAGAAGCTCTGTCCTGGAAAGCTTTGGAGAGCACTCGCGGGTGACAAACCTTTATAGCTGATCCCTGTCTCAGGGACCTGCACTAAAGGGAGTTCCAGAGTTCACCTGTGCTACAGAAATTGCTGTCTCCAAACTGTTGTGGTTTAGCCTAGAAGCCCTGGGCTCCCTGCTGCTTACACAGTCCTGTAACAGTGCAGCCTCTGAGCTGAATAAAAAGGTCCCAGATGACTTCATACAGCAGAATTTGAGAGTCTGAGTACTCTTTATCTGCTCTAGATCCAAAACTGCGAAGATTTTATTTCCTGAATGGAAGGTCCTGTGTGGAAAATGGCAGAGGACATTTTGTTATTCTGTATTCTGGAAGAGGAAAAAATAAAATAATAGTCAGGTCTCCTCCTGAAAACAGGACAAGAGAGGGAAAAAAATTCAAGTAGACACATGTTGTGTTGCCTCAATACTCTCCTTTACTAACAATTGTGGCACCATCATTTCCATAATCCCCAGCAAGCAGAAACAATGACTTGAAGTATCTCACACCCTTTTGTCACTGCCGCTTCCAGGCCTGAGACAGGAATGACAATCATGTCCAAAAATGGAAAGATTCACTTGCTGGCAATATTAGTGTGTGTCAGAAGCGCGGAGATAGAGCAGAAACGATTCAGGGATATTCTGCCAGGAACTCACTTATCCAGGGTTCATACCCAGTTTAAACTTCAGTCTTAAGCATCACTGTGGAAAAAAAAATCATTATCAATGCTTTACGTACATTCCCAGGATTTTTCTTAACAGTAGTACATTTATAGGCACTTGATGAAGTTTTTTTGTTATACTGCATATATAGTATATATATTTGTTATACAATATATAATATTTGTACGGCTTGAGAAGGGGTTTCTGTGCATGAAGTTGAGGTCAGACCATGAAGTGCAAGATTTATATCTGTAAAGATGTAGAGGATGTTGGTCAGGTGCTGCCTGGATAATCAGTGTGCTGCTTTGTATAAATGAGCATTGAAGAAAAACCATTGTACATGCTATGAGTTTCCAGTGAGCCCCGAGGAATAATTTAATGCATTATTAAAAATCCTCTAATTCAAAAGGAGAATATTAATTGTGTTTGGTGCTGAAGTTGAATATTGAGTGAATAGAGGGAAGCAGAACACTTCTGATTCTAATGGAATTTCTTCCCATTTACTTTCACATACTTCAAAGTAATTTAAATAATTAGGCAAAGGTCACTGTCTCTGCCCTTTCTTCCAGGTGCTGCCATCATCTAGTTTCAGCAGTTCCTGTGTAAACTGCCAACGAGTTGTTGTTAAATGCATTTAAAGTATTTCTTTAGATTAGTGGGAATCCATCAATTCATTTAAATCCTAAAAAAACAACTGAAATCAATGTGACCTATTTGCCTGTATGTAGATTTGGATCTGTCTAATAAATACACTTTTTTTTTTCCCCCCCTTAGATAATAATTCTAACTGTAATGTGACAGGCACCTCTGCATTGTTGTCTCCTTGAAGAATATATTCTCGGTCTCACTGGCAGAAAAGGAGAGTGTAGGAAGCTCTTACCTATAGAAAGAGGATGCAAAAGGTGTGTGGCTTACTGTGTTTAACTGCACAGCATCTTAACTGGAGACAACCACTGCACTTTAAAAAACTATAAAAGCTCACTGATTGGATGGGTTACTTGGAAAGCAGCAGAAATATCATTACAGTGTCCTACTTTGAAATCTGCCATGCTCCAGAATTAATAGCTGGGACTGTCCCCGGCCCCTGGATCAAGGGCTTTGACGAGGTGGAGGTGAGCCCTGGGGAGGATCACACAGCGGTGGCTACTGCTGCCTGGCACGTCCTGTCCTCCCTGGGCACAGCGGGACCTTGTTAGAGGTTAGACCAAAGGGCAGAAACTGATGGCTTGGCTTCTCCAGGGAATGCCCTGCTCCAAAGGTCACTAGCTAATAAGATCACCACCATCGTGATGCTGTTAATAGCCGGGTTCATGACTTCACTCTTGCAGGGCTTGTCCTTTTTCTCCTGCCTGCTACTTGATCCACTGCAAGAGAGCCATTCAGCTTTCTCTGGTACTTGCCAGAGCACCTTCAAAACCTCCCCGGGTGCTCCACAAGGGCACAGTCATTACACCAAGAGTTGTACAACCAGAGGCAGAGTGGATGGGTCCAAGCAAAGGACGAGGAAGCACAGAGTACCCAACAGCAGCGTGGTTGTGCTTTTTAATTCATCTCTGCTGCAGAAATGGTCAGACCTGGTGATGTTGTGGTTTTTTGCGTCCAGAAAAATTAGGATATGGCAAAACTGGGGGTTTGAGTGATGAACGATGAGAAGTACCGCATTTGCCAGTGCTAGTTATGTCCAGTAATGAATAGAAGCAAGCAGTGACAAATTCCCTGCAGTTTCATGCCTCAGGTGCTAGAAGACCGGTTTGACAACGGCATGTACATTGCTGTGGCAGCTGTGCCATAACTGTTCTTTTCTAGTGTGTATTTGTTATGAAGGACTTTCAGAATTGAGGAAATGATTGTCCTTCTCAAAACTCTGCATCACAGACAGAAGGGATGGTGGGCAGCACCACCAAAACACCCTGTTATTATTTAAGGACTCTTGAATTTTCTGTCCTCCATCAGTGATCATCCTTGGTGCCCTGGGCACTGGCTGTGGGTCAGGCACGTGCAAAACGAGAGGTTTTCATGCCAGATAAACAGGAGTTTGAATTTTTTTAATTACCATTCCCTTCACAATATTTTTCCCTCTGCCTACTGGAGAACACATTAGGAGGGATTTCTGCTGCTGATCTTTTCTGTCTGTGTGGGATGTGGGTGCCCTCTACTGCTCTGCTCACCGCTGAGTCTGAATTTAGAGAGAGGTGCCTGGAGGCAGCTCTCCCTTGCTAAAACCCACGGGACAGACATACACCATCCTGGAAAAGAATGTCCTTAGTATTTGAGAGGAATTTAGCAAAACTTAGCAGCTCTGAGTTTCTCCAACAAGTGATTTTTTTTTTTTTTTAAATTCTTTGGAAAAAAACAATCCTCAGTAAATTAAATGCCGCCTGTCTTACTGGCTGATAGATGTATGGATATTACTACTTAGCTGGGTTTGTATGAGTCTTGATTGGGTTGGGTCGAACTGTGTCCTGGTTATGCTCATTGCCACAGGTCACAGAGAAGCCCGTAGGATGTAGTCAGGACAAAACCAGCTGATTCCTAGGAAATGTCCCAGAGCTGTAATGCCACTCTGCAGCCCTACCACACCTGGGAGAGTGTCCCTTTGGCAGGGCATTAAAGCCATCTCAGAGCTCTATTATATAGTCTTACCAATTTTTTTGATGTTTCCATTAGTTCTGTAATTTTTGCACAGTATATTTTTATCCCATTGCTGTGTATTTTTAGCCATGCTTCCATTTGCAAGTGACACGTAGTACGATAGCTGTCACTACAAGAACGCTTGTGTCTGGCTTTTAGCTAATCATGCGCTGTCCTTTCTAACATTTAAAGTATGTATAATACCTGGAGCTAAAAATAACCCCTGCTCTTGCTTGCAATGTGGAAGCTGCTTGGTGCAGAAGCATCAGCACATTTTAACTTTTATATTTATCAGAGGTAATGTTACATGTCAGGTCTGCCACCAGCATTTCATCCCGCAAGCGGCTCCCCAGGGATGAACAGGAGACTGAACAGGTTTGCCACCATACAAGCTGCTGGCTTTGATGGATGTTTTAGTCTTTTAGTTCTTTACCAGAGTTCAAAGCAAAATATATGAAAACACATCTATAAAAGCTTTAAATGACCTTGTAACCTGATTCCTGTTTATAGGATGAGAGTTTATATGAGGGAAAATAGTGTTTATGTGTAGAGTAGTTCTTTTGGGGGGTAACATTTGTACAAAAAAACAGTAGAAAAAAAGCTGTGCTGTGTCATGTTAAAGAGCTAGTGACAGTGGAGGAAATATTTTTGGTCAGGCCTAAGCTAAACAATTTTGGGTTTTTTCCTTCTGTCTAAGTCCGTGCTAGGAGTGCCCTGGATGCATTTACAGTGGGACAGATTTCTGATTAAGAGGTGAAGCTGGAAAGGATTTACAGAATACTGAAAAATAGAGAGGCATATGTGGTTATAAAACTTCCTTACTACTGAACTTAGTTTTCTTCATTAAGTCGTCTCAGATTCTAAATGTTGTACAAGACAAAGGTGGGGCTTCCGGGGAGTTGAAAGCTCATCCTGGGACTGTGTGATCTCTCTTCCTTTGCAGAAGAGGGATTGGATGTGTCCTAAAGCAAAGTCAACCACAAGAAATCTCTATATCTGTAGTTTGGTCTAGCCATACCACTTGCTTTTATTGAGCGTGCAAACAGATCATAGGTTTTTGTCAAAGATAGGCTTTATTTGCTCTTGACAATGAACTGTTCCATGAGGGCAGTAATTTGTCCTTTTTCACAGAACTTCAGGGAACAAGAATCAGAACAGATTACCAGCACAGATCACTGCCTCTGCCAACACACAAACCTTCAGCTAATTGCTTGTCACCCTCTTGGGGAGCCTCAGTTCCCTCCCCAGCTCCTAGGCACAGTACATCTGCCCTGGCAGCCATGGAAAACAAAAAGAGACAATTAACTCTCCTGGCTGAAGATATTTCCCCCATATAAACCCCTATCATACAAACAGGACGTCCAGGTAGACCTGCATACTGCTGAAGAAAAGACAAGCCAGAATGTCACCAAACAGATCATAGAATGTGAGGGGTTGGAAGGGACCTCTGGAGATCATCAAGTCCAACCCCTCTGCCAAGCAGATACTGCTTCAGCGCAGAGCAGCAGTTTTCCAGGAGGTATTTCTTACACCTTCTCTGGCACTCCCCAGCACGTAGACAGTGACTTCACATCTGTGAGCACTGGAGCTGCTACAGCCAACTGTACTAGTGCTGTTCCATCCAGCCTCCTTGAGCTACAGCATCAGAGCCTTTAAAATAAAAATGCCTTTATTCTGATTCTTCAGAGGTTAAATACTCCAGCTGCTTTTCACAATGTTTCCTTGTCTTTTAGAACAGCTAAGCATCCATCACTAAAATCCCTTATTACACATCAGTCGGTAATCCTTGATGCTGCAGCTCTTCTGTGTTATTATTTTTCTTCTACAAGGCAGAAATCCTGAGTTTTCATTTCAGCTTGATCTCCAAAGTCTGAAGAAAAAACATCCAACCCCTATATTTTAATTCCATCTTACCTGCTCAGATGTTTCCTCACTTTTATTTCCTTTCCTCTTATTTACTTTCTGCCTTTCCTCAGATTCTTGCACAGTTGTCTCTAGTCATGGGCAAAGCCCTGTTACTAAAAGAGTTTTGTGGTTGAAAACAGGTGAAATAATTTGCAATAATTTCTCCCTAAATTTCAGTTCTGCCCATGAAATTCTATTTTCCTTTTCATAGCTGTGCACTGTTCTGATTATTACTTGCTGTTAGCAACTATTCCATCACTGTTTGCAAGTTATTTGCTGGTCTTTCGATTCTGTTGAGTAAACAGGTAGGATCAATGCAGTTGCTTGACCATCTGTGAAAAGGTTATCTATTGCTGTTGTGACTAAGCTTTGAAAACTTTAAGAACTGAGATCTGATTTATAAACCTGTGTATTCATAGCAGGTCTAACAGAGCCGGAGTCCACTCCTGAAGGCGAGCCTCAAATGAATTTTGCAGAGTTGCTCAGAAAGAGCTGGAGAAACTCTCAGGACTTCCTACTGTAAAGAGGAATAGGGGAGGGAGAGACTCAAGTGGCAAAGATCTATATGAGGGGACAAAACTATTTCAAGGGATGTAAATTCAAGAAGGGCTTCAGGGCTCCTGAGATACTTTTCTAGGTGGTGCTGGAGTAGGAGCTTCTCTCAAGGGGGTCATAGGGGGGCTGAAGGAAGAGCTGAAGTCATTGCACACAGGGGCCTTGTGGTAGTGACGTTGCTGGGCAGAAAGAAGGGGCAGGGAAGCATTTTCAGACTTTTAACCAAGGCTGGAGAATTTCTGGTTTATGATGTTGAAGCTGGATCCAGCTCCTGAGTATTCTAGCATCCAAACCAGAATCTAGTGAGAACACTCTAACTTATTTTCCATAGGAATGTGCTACAAATAAATATAAACAAGCTGGATCCCTAGAGCGTGGTCCAGCATATCTGTCTGATATCCAAAACCTAATACCAAAAGTAACTATTTGAAAACCGATTTTAGAATGTTGTGGGTTTTTTCCCCAGCTCTTAAGTGTTGCACACATCATGCTTTTTAAGCATACAAAGAGTGATGAAGTACTGTGAAAACACAGTTTAAAGCCATCAGGTTTTACATGCCTATTTTACTGGCAGAAATTCAGCAAGACCCCAGGAGAGGGCACTGTTGGCTGCCTTAAGATTTCAAGTTGCAAACGTTTTTTTTCTATTCAAGCCCTTGCCCAAGTCTGCCACCTGTGAGAGAAGCCTCGTTGCATTTGGCCAAGGAACTCGTGGGAGTTCTGGGAGCCCTTGCTCAGCAGTTTTTACACCTCTTCCCCACCTGTTTTAAGCACTTGGTCCCAGTTTCACCTGCCTGTTCCACACTTGATAATCCTAAATTTCCCTGGATCTAAAGGAATCAGCAGTCAGACACCAAATACGAAACTTAACTTGTCTTCTCGCAGGAAAGTTGTAAGCAAAGCTGAATTTTGCTCTCAGATTAATCATTCAAATGGAGGCTGAACTCACAAGAAAGGTTGAAGAATATGAGCTGAATTCAAAGCCTCTGCTGGATTTGTGTCCCAAAAGATGCCTGTGTGTGGGAGGAAAGGTCAGGAGAAGCCTTTGCAAAGTGATCCAGATCAAAGAGCCCTCCCTTGCTGGCAAATCTGGTTGCATAAAGGACAACCCATCTCTCCAAAGTTCAGGCTTCTGAAGTTGTCTTTAGATCTATGAAATGAAAGTGAGTTCATTGATCAAATGCCTTTAGATCTCAGCGATTTCCAAGTCATCACCATAACTTTGAGCACGTAGAGTTGTGAAGGGGAGCGTTCCCTCAGGTTTGCAGCAGGGAGAGAAGTTCATCCATCCCAGTAGGGGAGTAAGTGTCATAACCAGAGCCCTGCACTCAATTTTGAAATGTTCCTTTTATGAGCTCGCCAAGCCTCAGCCCTTTCTTCCACAAATGTTACATTAAAAGGGTGATTTACCAAAGGCTGTGCCTTTTATCTCAAGATAAAAACTCCAGCCCCTCTTCTGGAGATTATGAAGAGTGTTTAGCCATGTCAGGTTTCTCCTGCAAACCTCATTTGTTCTGAAATCACCAACTTTCCTAGGGCTGGTGTTTCTTTCCCCTGTCAGCCCTCTATGTGAATAACACAAGCATCCTTGACAGACCAGGTGAGGTCTGTGTGCAGACTACCCCATGGCTCCTGCAGTCCCTGGGCTCCTTGGGGGACTCGCTACAGCACCTGGTGACCCCACCTCCAGTCACAGACTCATTCCTAAAGCCAGCCAGATAAAACAGAGTAATTACCTCTTTTCTATGTGACAGTATCTTAATAAGCAGGCTAAGGTCCCTTACTTGTTGCACCCTGTTTCTTTATTCTTTCTTTTCTATATAACAAGGAGGTAAATAAGCTGTAAAAACAAGTCACAGCTCACATCAGCCTCACCAGCCCTTCTCTTGCCCCGTTACTGTGCTGTGTGAATTCTCTGATAGGTGAAGGACCTTGACACCCTCTGAAATGCCAAAGCCACGGAGGGAAGCCCAGTTTCAAATCTGATGCTCTGTGGCACTAGAAGCTGTACAGAATAAATCCATCCTGCTGCTCAGGAGGGTTGCATCGTGACTGTGTAGCCAGAGGAGGGCATGCTTTTGCAGACACCTGAAGTTTGAAGCCTTGCAGGTCCTCCCAAAACAATTTGCAATCAGATTTCATACTGCTCAGTGGGCAAACGGGTCACTGGGGTGTGCAGGGGGCTGGCTTCAGCTCAGGTGATAGCTGTTATTACTCCAGTGAGCAGGAAAAACAGTGAACAGGAGTCACTTGATCCGTGACTTTTGCCTGTACATATGCTTTTCAGCTTGGAGTTCTCAGTGCAGAGCCCTGTGTCCACAAGAGCTGTGTTGTTTCCCATGAGGCTCATCCATAGCTCTGCTCCTGGGAGATAGATTGCTTTTGATCTTCTTCTTTCAGAAGTGGGTAATTTCTGCTACAGCATTTTAAAAGCACATAAAAGAAATGTGGCTTCTTTGGAACATGGGTAATATGTTTCCAGTTTAGTTTAGACAGGAAATCAGTGAAGTGTGTGAAGAAAGTATTTGAGAGAAAGGTGGAGAAGAAGCTTTTGAAAGCTAGAGAGCAGTAGTGTTCCAGTGAAAGCAAGCTGGAAAAAAAGGAATATTAAAGAGGGCAGTGTTAAATGGAAACCTAGTGGGATCACAGAACAAGTGAGCATCTAAGATTAACAACACAGGTAAGAATTAATGAGCCAACAGTGCTTTCCTCAGTCTGCAGCAATAATGCCTACCTGGATTGCCTCTTGCGCTCTCCTGCTCACCAGACCTCATCTCCCACTGCTGCAGAATCATTTTGTAAATCTATATTAAAACCATAAGAGAGAGCATTTCATGGGCAATGTGTTAGGTCATTCCTATAGCGAAGCTACAGGAGCCAAATTTCACAATCCCAAAGCCTAACGCTTCCCAGATGAGACCTTGATCTGAGTCAACCCAAGCAAAAATCTAGAGAAATGGGTGATATCAAGCAAGCTGGGTACTTGGCATACTTGCATCCTGTGGCTTTTTGATCACTGTTCCTGTTTGCAGGGGGAAAAAATTGCCTGAAGCCATTTCAATCTGCTGTGACATTTTATATTCTCTAGGCGATTAGGTCTAGAAACTACGGAGCTGGTGTACTGAAGAGCTGCAACTGTGCTCATCACCTGGGGTGTTTAAGATTTGAACTTTTTTATATCACCAAAAAGTGAAATAAGTTTTAAAATTTATTTTTAAAAAAACAAATTGAATGTGCCATATGATAATCCTAAACAGTTAAATGTAGTCAGCTTTAAAGAGAAATCCAGAAAACAACCTAAAAAGGTTTCTGCAGTAGCAATGACTGTAGGCTTGCTCACATGGGTACAACTGATACCCAGGTTGCTTTAATGCCTTGGTTACTAGTGAAATGTGTGCAAACTGATTACGGTGTCATGTGAGAGCTTCCATGAGAAGATATATCTCTGCTGGTTTAATGCTGTCCATCACTTACATTCCTCTCATATGCATCAAAGTGTTTTCTTCCATGCTAGCCTTCCTTTGCTCTAGAATTTTTTTTAAAATATTTCCAAGCTTTTTAAATAATTTTGCTGTATCTTCTTCCTGTCTTCTCAACTCTTACAAATTCTGACAATTCTGGGCTGTAAAGAATCTCATTCAAAGTCAATGCAGTAGTGCTTCAACACTGACATAATGAGAAGGATCAAAATGAGATTCAAAGGTTAAAGATATATCTGAAACAGAAAGAGATAAATATGCTTATTCCAGGAGCTATCTCAGGAGGTACAATAGGTGTCAGTTTTGTGTATCCAGAATTAAGGGCTCACTTTTGTTGCTTTTTAAGTCGGTCATCAATTTCTAGTGACTTGAATAGGAAAAATGTCAGAACATACCGCAAAACTGTGCGATATAAATAAGAGGAAACGAGGCACTTCACAATATAGAAAACAAATTCATTGCCGAGTGTAGTCAACAGCCTGCCAGAAAATAGCTCATCATGCTAAAAATGGCACCCTCAATACAATTTCTGAAAATCTGTGGTTTAAGAATGACTTTTCCATAGCTCAATGTTCTCCTCTGTCTCTGAGTCCCAAGCCCAGAAAGAACCATCCCTCTGCTCCACACCAGATTCTTCCCTGTCCTTTTCCTCCTGTCTTTCTTCCCAGCTCACACTAGACAGGTTCTGTAATGCATACACTGAAGTGATGGAAACTTTACAGCCAAGTGAATGAGGGAATTCCAGGTTACTGCCAAGAACAGAACAATTTACGAAGAAAAAAGAATAATCAAAGTTACCACCAAAGTCTGCTTGATCAAACCCGCTACTGAGAGGTGCCCTTTGGTGGGAATGAAAACATGTATCAGAGCAAGGTTTTCAAAGTGGCTATTTGCATATTATTTGTTCTGCTGTTATGGGAGTTCAATAGCACTTGTACTGTAACCCTCCAGGGACTGTTATGTGAGTAGATTTCTCTGTTCAGGGGTTACCTCTAAAACCAGAAGAGCCATGGTGATAATCTGCTCTGATCTTTTGCAAAGCTCAGGACAGGAACCTTAACCCATTTCTATGTTAAGCCCTATTATACAACTACTTTTTTTTCCTATGTGTGGGAACAGTTTATTTAGTGTTACTGTAACTAATGGTTGTTTATTGTAGGAAGAGAAACAGGAGCTGGAGTGTGATCATTGCTGTGCAAGCTCAAAAGAAGCTGAAACTACAGACTTCAGGGGAGCTAGAATTTCATCTCCAACCTCAGAAAGCCTCACAAATTAATTGCCTTTCGCACTTGCTCTTGTTAAAGGTTAGAATAATCCATTCCTTCCCATTGCTGCAACCTAGAGTACTGTTATCACTCCTAAAACCTATTAGATTTCAAAATATGATTAAGTGGATTCTTGAGGGAAGCCAGGGGTGGGGGAAACTGGGTGGGTTTTTTTTCTCCTGAAAGGTTAAAATCTTCATTTGATTATCACGCACACGGCTTATAGGAATTCTTTTATTTTATGGTGGTATATGATACCCATATGATACACATTAAGAAAACCCATTGGTTTCTAGATTTGAATAAACACTAAACTACTGAGCTTGTTGAAAGAATGTTTTTTAACTCCAACATGGTGAAAGAAGTATCAGAGTGTTTCAGCCTGCCTTTTTCAAAAATGTTGCCATCACGCGTAATGACTTGTTGAATCGGCTGCAAGGAGCCGTGAGGAGGACAGCAGCTCTGTCTCATTAGAGACTGAAATCCTTTGAAACCGGATTTTTCCCTGAATCTGAAGAAAAGTAGAAAAGGTTAAAATTTCTGAACAAATACTCATGGATTTCCACGTTTTGTTCCAACAAAAAGGAAGTGCTTTACTTCAGGACTCTGTTTTGTATTTGTGAATGTTATTATCAAAGGAAATCCAGACTAAATAATCCAGTTGTGGTGAGAATTGAGTGAATTGGGTGGGAGGTGAGGCTGTCATCTGGCATCATGTGCCATGGGAGCGCACACCTTCCTTCACCAGCTCCTGCTGACAGCACAGGGCTACTGCAATACACCTGGTTCTTCATTACCTGAGGAATATTTGCCCATTTTTTTGTATTAGGACAATCTTTAGGTCATTTGGATACTCTGAGAATGTGATATTTGTACAGTCCTTGGTTAAAGCTGTTACCTGAGGTTGATGCTACTGAGAGGTGTTTTAAAATGCTTTAAAAATAGGAATGAAGGCTGTTGAGCTAGGAGAAAGAGGAGAAGCTGTTTCACCAGCACCTCTAATACATTCACAAACTGCAAGATAGCTTCCAAAAAGAGATCATTTTGTGTCATGGGACACTAGATGAAAGGACAAGATCAGGGACGTTGCTTAGGATATCCAATGCCTTCCTTAACAGTCAGCTGGCTTCCCTCCAAGGAAACTCAGACAGCTGCTTCATCACAGGGCCAGTTTAATGCTCAGGACAAACTTGGGTTTGAAGTATTCTCAGAACAAGGGTATTACCAGCACCATTGCCAGACTCTGAGAGCAACTTGCATGCTGCTCAGCATGCACGTTTGAAGGCACAGCTGAAAGGTTGTGTTGTTCCTCCAAGGTTCCCTTCCGTGACAAGATCTTTCACTGGGCAGAAAGACACTACGCTCTGAGACAAGGCAAACAAAAGGGAAAAGAGAGAAACCAATTTATCATATCTCTGCTGTTTTAGTCCTCCTGTGGTACTTTAGCTAAGGTTGTGTTTTGGAAAACACTTGAAAGTAACATACAAGGCAAATTTACAACAATTAAATAATGTCATTTCTGTTTACTGTACCCTAAGCATATTCCTTTGCTGCCTTTCCGCCAAGCCATAAATTTAATTTCTTTAAAATATTCAGCATTTAGGGTTATTCTGTTGCTTACTAAGCTGTTTATTTTGATGTAGATTATGCATCATCACAGGCTGTATTTCATCACTGCTTCAGAACTGGTTTCATACTGTTGTTCTGGCATATCAGTCTCCTGAATAAGACACCTGCAACATAGGCTGCTGTAAATTATGGACAGAAAAACAGCATCAGGGACAGTTTCTCTAGGGGTAATAACACTGAAGCCCTCTATGTGGAGATTTGAGATGAAGACACATTTTTAAACGAAGGTAAAACTGTGTTGCTTCTCAAATGCAATGACATAACCTGATGGGAATTCAGTCTGCATTTATTCCATGGCTCCAGCCCTTTAACATTAGCCCCCAAGCATTTTATAAGTGCATAATGTTTTAGGACACACATGTGGTCATGAACCAAAAGCTATGCTGAATTATGAATCAAAAAAGCTCCAACTGGCATTATTAATGTCTCATTCCCCATCTGTGTGGCATGACAGATAAAAAAACCCTGTGTCCAGAAATAGCATTTGACAAGCTGAAGAAAAATGCGTGTCAGCAGTGGTAATGAGAGAGGTAGACTAAATAGTGAAAGGATCTTGCTTGTGCAAGAAGCCTGCAAAAACGTTTTAGCAGAATAAATGTACATGAAAACTCCCAGTGCACCAGTACTGGAGGCAGAAATCTCAGCATTTCCATTCTATGATGTTATTTGGATGCCAAAACAATATGGCATTTAATATTCACTTTGTATAAGTGTTAGTGACTGTACAAGGCTCCAGAAAACAGGAAGTACAGTCAAGTTATTTTATCTGGAATAGTATGTGATAGTGCAGTAACTTGTACATGTGGCGTAATATGTTATAGTGCAGTAAACTGTGCTCCAAGAATGTCAAAATCAATCATTTTGTCACCAAAATGTTACTGTCCACCAATCTCAAAGCCAAAAGGCATAATGAGAGCTGTATACAAGGAACCAAAATTTTTGAGTCAATGCCTGTCAAGTAAATAGGGTTTGAGAGGTGGGACCCTGTCATTAAATTCACACTTCAAAGTGTAAATACAGTTGATATAGCAGAAAACACATTGAAGAAAGCTCCACAGAGCTCATCTTCCTTTTTGCCGCAGCTCTGTAAGTTGCTGAAGGATGTTAGTTGTACCGTTACATGCTGTAACCTGTGTGGAGGAGAACAAGCATTGTTGAAGCTGGATTTGGGAAAATATACAGAAGCAAACACACAAATCAACACTTGGAGAGCTCTGGAAAGGAGCCTTCCAAGCTCTCCATGTATGCAGATACTCTTGCCTTCCACCCATGTCTCCCATTTTACTTGTGTGATTGCGCTGACAACTTGAAAATGTACCAAGCACAACTCGGCTGCAAGCAGGACCCATCCCACACGCTTCCTTCTTGGGAAGCGTTGAGGATCTCCCCTTGAAGCCCCTCTAAGTTACCAATGTGACAGTCACTAAAATGGTTATTTCTTCTTCAGTCCTGGGCGGCTGCTGATTTTTTTTTTTTTTCCTCTCTGTAATTAAGCTCAGGTTTAGCTGCTGTAGCTCAAACAGCAATTGTCCTTTACAAGATTACACTGAAAAATTATTTAACATTGTATTACACTGAGAAGACAAGGGGGGATACTAAAAACAGGCAAGTATGCAAACATTTCAGTAGGCAGGTAATCACTGTAGCTCAAAGAGTATATATTTGCTAGAAGTTCTGCAAATATTTAGTGATTTAAAGGTTGGTGCTGTTATTGTACAGACTTACAATGTCTTACAAGTTATACTCTCCTAGCCTGAAAACTAATTATTTCTTTAGCAGAAGTTATGGATGCTAGAAATTAGTCAGCCTATATATGTTGATCCTCTGTGTGGTCTTTCCTGAAAGCAAGCACCTCAAAGCTCCTTATGAATGATGCAGGACAATTTAGTCCAAGTCAAAAAAGGACTTCAAACACTGTAGGGCTCTGCCAACACAATCTTCCATTCAGTAAGATTTATATCATGACTTCTAATCATTGAACGGCTGCCTCTTATAATTTTGTGTGACAGGAAAAGAAATAGAGTATTTCACTCACAAGTTCTGTTTCTGACTGCTCATAATGACCGATTCCTAATTACATTTACCGTAATGCCAGTGTGCCTTCTCACATAAATCAGACATGCAGCATTCTACAGCTTCAGCATGGTGGTAAGAAAACTGATTTTTTCAGATGTGTAGGTAAGCTTTATGATTCCTAGCCCTACATCCCCAAATCCTTTTTCAAAACAAGTTCTGTTGAGATAGTTCATCTGCATGGAAGGCTGCTCTGTAGCCAGATCTGCCTTGAACAGTGAACAATTTAAAATCCATTTGTCTCAAAATTCTGATCTTAGGTGGTTACTGCAACACTTGAAATGAAAATACATCCATTAGCTCTCCCATTAGTGGTTTTTTTTTTTAGGTTGTTTTTATTGTTGATTTTTGACAAAGTGGACTTCTCAGCTGCCTTCAAAAAAACAACCTCTGAAGAGTGGTCAGCTGGACGCATCGCTAGGCTGTCTCAGGCTTAATCTTCTGATGTTATAATGACCAAAGACCCCCCTTTCACGCAGAGGTTCCACAGCCAACCTCCCAAAGATGATATTACAGGTCTAAGAAAGATAAAGAGCTCGTTCTTGCTCAGCTGCGCTAGAGCGTACCAGGAGTAGCTCCATTAGTGTTAATGTACTTGCATCAATTGGGAACTGGGGTGAGAAGAAAATAAATATGATTAGAAGGGGCACCAGAATGAGGAACTCTGTTAACAGGGTTCACATTACTCTCTTGTGTAATAGAAAGGTCACTTCAGTTCATTGCTCCTGCTTCCTCATCCAGACTGACATGGGGATGCTCCCTGCCTTCTTTCAGTCCACCATCAGCTTCTCTTATCCTGAATCTCTCTCTACTCTTCCTCATTGTGGTTTAAGCCATACAAAGAATAATTTCTAAAATAACTTGAGAATCAAGCTCACCAGAGCTGCAAGATAGCGAAGGATTTTAAGAACCATTTTAAATTAGATTGAGTTGGGTTGCTTTTCAGTATTCTGAGCTATTACAAGTTACTGGTATGGGGTTCAAGGAATCTAAGCAGTGTAAAAGATAGAAATTTGCATCTAAAAATAATGACAGCTAAGATTCCCAGGGGTGTTAGGGAACCCAGACCTCAAAGGAAAGCACGAAAAATTTTGAAACCTAAGAAACGTTGCAAGAACTGACTATTTGAAGACTATACTGTGCTTTTTTGAGAGACTGTGCAAGGTTTCCATTTCTTTTGTAAGGGTATTTCTGTGTCTTACGTGAGCTCTTACTCTCAGAGACCAAAGGTGTGCCTTAGATTAACACCTGAGTCTTCCTAAACAGCTAGTTGCAAATGGGAAGTCCTCTTCACCTCCTCCTCATTTCCCACATACCACCACTTCTCGTGAGGCTGCAGGTGAGTCAGGTAGCTTGAGGCCACCCTGTTCAGCAGCAGAGAGACATTAAATCAGCCTAAGGCCAAGCTGCACCCTTAGCAACCAGGGGCTGCTTGAACGGATAATTTCCAGCAAAGGTTTCTCATACTCTCAAAGCTCTCTTCCCACTGAGAAGTTTGCTGGGCTTTTATTCTGCTTTGTTTTCTACATAGTCTTTCTAGAACTCTGAAGTCATTAGCCAAAGGTTTTAGAAGAGCTTTGATCTCACAGAAATCAGCTGCAGGTCAATAGGTGACTCTCATTGACTCGTCTCTCCCTGTGATATCGCTTTCATAGGCACAGAGGTGAGTGTGGATGCCTGGTGTCAAGAGCAATCTATTTTTGAGACAGGAAAATATGAAATTCCTTGAAAAGGGATGAACCTGTGACCATTTGGATATGGTCTCTTCTTTTCAATAACAGTAAGGAATTGAAAAAATCAGTGCTGAATAGATGGCTACAGAAGCTGTTGCATGCTGAGACTAAATAACTTCACATACTGTTCTGTTTAAAACTGAAATGTGAGGATTTCACCTATAAGTAACAACAAATAATTATTTGGCACAACTATCTGTTGTCATAACTATTTATATGTTCAGGGAAAGAGCGAGGAAAGATGAGTATTGAGGAGAAGACTGGACTTCAGCAGCTTGAGATAAATGCTAAAATACAGCTTTTTGTCTTGGGTCACTATGTAGGCAAACAGTAAATACAGGAAGGTTCATGTAGTTTCATGTCCATCAGTGGCAGATGGCATCAAAGCTCCAGCTGTGTCAAGGGTGGTTAATGGTGATATTAAATGTGTTTCATTTTCTTGAAAACTAGGTAAGTTTGATGGTTGAAAGACCACATGATACTTTAGGGTATAAGGAAATCAAGACTGGCAGAGCACCAGCTGCAAACATCAATTTGGCTTTGTGCAGTTCTTGCAAATTCAAGAATACTCCTCAGCCTCCCCACTTAATACAGTGGGATCTGTGTCCATGTGTGTATAATCACTCAACTTAATAGGATGGGCTTTTAGCAAACTAGTGCCGTGAACTGTAGAGAGAAAAACTCCTGGGAAGTAGCAAAGTGCCGAGAAGCCTCACTGTTTTCTCTTTGGCCATCTCACAGGACGCTCTCAGCACTTTTCATTTGATTCTGTATTTGGAATCCCTGAAGACTTCATCAGCACATAAAAAAAGGTTCCACCGCTCATCACACTTATTTTTTGCATTGAGCCTCTGAGGGATTGAATATCTCTGCAAAGAGAAAAGCAAAACTCCTCCTTTGTCAAAAAAAGGCCCAGAAAGTTAATGCCTTTATCTCCACACAGAGAATACTCAATATCGCTATCCACTTTTAAAAATTTATTTTTAAGTGGAGCTATACATTGTCAAAGACTGTCTTCTTTGTGTGTGTGTGCATGTGTAAGACTCTTTTTCTGTTGGCTGAATTTTCCATGCACAACCTTTCTTTCACATAATAAACTCCCTGAGGAGAACAAGCCTCTGCATTTGGAACCTTCAGTGCCACCAGCCAATTGAAGGTTAAGCCTGCTCTTAAGGGAGAGGCTTCCTGGATTGCTTAGCTGTAGATATTCCCAACGTGACAAAAGAAGAAAGGGTTGAGCAGGCAAGTTCGATAGGTTATATTATAATGTCAGAGAACATATCACATTGTCCACAGGAAAACTTCAGCAGCGTAAACTGTGCAGACTTAAAAAAAAAAAGCAAGCGTTGTTCTAAATTACTTCAATTTAAATAAAGACAAATTAGGCTGTAGTCATTTCCTGCAGGTATCAATGACTTGGTTAGCAGGAGAGGCCTTCACCTCAGGCATGAGTCACTGTACCCAAGAACCATGAATTTCAACTTCAAAAAATGCATCTCTGGTTTTTGAGTGGATCACTAAAACCTTACTTTAAAACTCTCTGGTACATTGAGGTCTTGCAACTAGTTAGGAGACCAGAGGGCCAAGTTATTCTCCACGTGTTGCAGTCTGCAGATATTTCTCTGTGGGTTTTCAGCAGTGAGAGGTTCACTTGCTGAGTTTGGTATGAGGGGATGACTCAGTGACAGGGATTTAGGAAATATCTACCCAAAGGGTTCAGACAGACCCAAATGCATGCTATGTTCCAAGCTGCCAAAATGAGCTCTCTGGCAGAGCGAGACTGGAGGCTGCGACTGAGAAGGCTCTCAGCGGGGCAGAGTGCTGTGCATAGAGTAGCTGCCTGGCTTCTGACCTCCAGCAGCCTCACATCTTGCTTGTCTTTAGGGAGGAAAGAGCTCAGATCAGTCCCTGTAGAGATGTCCCCAGAAAAATGGATTTAAGTCCACTGGGAATTAAAAGTTTTTTAAGTACTTGTGAAAATCCCTACTAGGCTTCTCACTTTGCAAATGTAAATACTTTAATAATCTGATTCCTAGTGTCTTGCCCTCTCTTTCTCAGTCTTACTTTGGCTTTAAAGTGAGGAAGTTCTGCCCTCCACAAGCATATTAAAAAATAAGGAGCTCAGCCTATGTAATAAACCAGGGATTGCAGAGGAGTTCATAAGGGAGATGATACAGATACAAATATTATAGCCTGATTAAACTCTGTTTCAAATAGGATTTTGAATTGCAATATAATACTCAAGAGCAGTATACGAAGACATACAGTTTTCACATACGGTAGATATCACAGTGTTGCACAAGGATCCAATACCTTTATTGTCATCCTAAGGAAAAAACCTATAGTGCATAGTACTCAGTACTTCCTCACACAAACAGTGAGATTTAAGTGCCTGTAGCTGTTTCTGCAAAGGCGGATCATCTGTGCCATTCTTGACCACCACAGTATGAGAGAATGAAGTAGCAATACAGATTCCAGCAAGGATGGCCTCTCCTTTTCTGCTGTCAGGATTTACTCTGGTTTATCTAAAAACGCTGAGGACGTTGCAAAATATTTGAGATCAGTATTTTAACTGTTATATCAAGTTAGTTTATAGATCGCCTGCTAAGGATGATTGGCCCACTAAAGATTGCTTTTGTTTGCAAGGGAAACTTATTTCATATCTCTGTTTACCAGCACTGGGGTACCCACAGCCTTCTGCTTTGAGGCTGTTGTTACAGAGGAGAATCGCTGGAAGGGGCTTTTCAGGTCACTAGTCATTTTCCATCAAACTGAAAAATCTGCCCTCTCAGGTGTTTAGTGTATAGCTGGGATCTGAACCTATAGTTCCAGTTGTCTAATGAGGAAAGCAGCGTGTAACACCAGGCAGAATTACTTTCTGCAGGAAATATTAGGCCATGGTGATTCTCTCATCCTGGACACATCCCAGCCGGGATTTTTGAAGTTAGACAGTTTATGAATTTGTTTCAGTGATTCAAAAGTTCTGTATGGCAAATTCAAACAACCGGAACTGTAGTTGGTATGTTGTGGTTGCCTGTTTGTGTACTAAGCTTAAAGAAATGTATTTTATACAACCTGGGCTTTTCTTTCTTTCCAGGGTACTGTGAGATGTTTTTTTCTCTCTGCACTCTTGCTCTAGGGAGTAAGTCAATGCAGATGTTTGGATCAGATGCTCTAGGTATTACATAACCTCTGTAGTAATTGTGAGATAGCAAGGAGTTATAATTTGACTAATAACAGAAAAAGTCCAAGGGAGACCATTCCTGCCAGGATATATGCTAGAACACACACAGCCTGCACAGCTACAGCTCAGGGACAAACATCTAATTACACCTTTCATTTATGTTCAAGGAGACAAGTAGAAACAGTATTTTAAAGAGCTCCCCAGGAAGAAGTGGGAAAGCTGGCAGTAAGGCCATACAGTTATTTGATCAGAGAATTTAAAGATGTGGGTGGTGGAAAACAATGAAGAGAGGGTTTTGCATCCCCAGGCTGGAACACATTGGAGAGATGCTATTTTTTATTGTTGCTAGAAAGGGAAACTAAGGCCCTGGAAGTAAATGGACCAAGGACTAGATTTGGGATGAAAGGGTTGTGAAGTGTTGGAACAGGCTGCCCAGGGAAGCGGTTGAGTCACCAGCCCTGGAAGGATTTAAAAGCTGTGTAGACATGGTGCTGAGGGACACTGGTTTAGTGGTGACCTGGCAGTGCTGGGTTAATGGTTGGACTTGATGATCTTAAAGGTCTTTTCCAACCTAAATTATTCTATGACTCTCTCCAGCTCTACAAACTTCAGTGCATGACCATGACTCTAATCAGGACAAGGCCTTAAAGGGACAAGTATTTCACAGAATCATTATCACAGAATCACAGAATCATTATGGTTGGAAAGGACCTCCAGGGTCATCAAGTCCAACCTTTCTCCTAGCATCTC
>JAVSBS010006223.1:75893-104807 GCA_033124195.1 Coracias cyanogaster
AGACCAACACCAGCCTCGCTACAACCTCCTTTTAGGTAGTTGTAGAGGGCAATGAGGTCTCCTCTTAGTCTCCTCTTGTGAATGACTGGACGTTTGCTTTGTCACAAGTGCATTGGTGCAGAGAGTTCAACGCTGTCCCTTGGCAGAGGGCTGCTTTGTATCCCTAAGGCGTCCTTCCAGGGCAGGTTGCACACAGGCAAACAGCCAGAGTGGGAAAGGGCCTCGTGTGGTTTCCACTACATGGTGGCAGAGCAAATATATGCTCTATATAGCTTGCCAGTTCCAGCTTGTTCAAACAAATAGCTGTTCCTATTTTACCTTTCTCTAGCTTCTTTTTAGTCAGAAGCAGAGATGTGCATTTCTAAACTGCAGTGGGAACATCCCTGGAATGAGGTCTGTGTGATGACCTTTTGGTAACTGGATCTTTTTTTGCGGTATTTTCTGCAGACTGCAGCAGGTAGCAAATAGTTCTAGTCAAAGCTTTCAAATACTGTAATTTGATGTTCCAGATGGTGGTGTATGATGTTATTTTGACTTTGCTGTTATACTGTTTGATGCTTTTTTTTGAAAACTAAGTACATACTGTGGAGGAAAAAAAAAGCCCATTAAATTATTCAAATATTTCTTTATGAGGCTATACTATAGGCAAAATGTGGAACAAAAGTAGTTGTTGGAGATGTTATCCTTTATCTGAGAACTACAATTTTCTAATAAGTGTAATGTTCCTTGCTGAAGAAGATACATATTTATTTAAAAGAGCTATTGTTTGCTTTTCAATGTAATGTTTTGGACTGTTGTTTGCTTCTTAAGACAGAAGGAATAATATGTATTTACGCTCACTGTATATAAAGCCGTATTATCTTTCATTGCTCTTGCAGACTTCCTAGGGTGTTAGGTTAGGAAATATATTATAATTAAAAATGAGGAGCTAGCTTTAAAAAATAGTTATTCATTGCTGTGCCTGGGAAAGAAACATTATTTCCTTTGTGACAAGAGAATAATAACCCTGGCAGATGGGTTGCTGCAGAGCTGGAAGAAAAGCTCTGTTAGAGTGGGACTGACAAAGCCGTCTGTGCAGAACAGGAAGTCCTGTCGTGGAGGTAATAAAAAAGACACTATTTCTGCTCAACTAGTTCCAAATAAACCCTATTTTAAGTCTGCCTTCTGACTTGCTGGGTAAATATGGTGCTAAGATATTAGTGACTCTTCTAGTTTATTGAAATGACCTTGTTGTCGTTACCTCAGCATACACTGAATGTAAACTTGTTGAAAGCAGAGCTTTAATATCTCCTGGTTTGGATGGTGCAGACTATTCAGGCATCCTCTGTTTGCTTTGCCGGGCTCTCTTTTCAGTAGATTGCTATTGTTAGAAGGATATTAATTAATATGTCATTGAGCCTGGACTTTCCCATGTCTTTTCTTCTTTAGAGAGGGGTGATATTTCTTTCCTGTGAAGAGCTGTCCAGATGACTTTGATGTCCCATCAACTTCAGCTTCATAAATAATCCTACCTGGGGGCAACAGAGATAACTGCGCTCACGCCCCTGCACTGTGAACAGGGTACACAGGTTATCAGGGAAAACAGTTCTTTAAAATACCGAATCTTATCTTTACTTTTCCCCCATTACAATTGGCAATAAGCCTTCCAATTTTTCAGTGGATCAAAGCTTAACTGACAGAAGGGAGACTAACAGATAACCACAGCTCTGCAAACGACACCACTAAGACATTGTGACCTCACATACCAGAGCAGATGCCCTAAGTAGGACTGCATCCCTGGATGTGTCCCTTCTCCCACATAAGTCTACCAAACCTGAGAAGTCTGTGCTGCAATATAGTCAAATTAGCTTTAACGGTAGCTGTAATACCAGAAGTGGGCTCGCTGCAGTATTGTGGGAGTCTGTATCAGCTGTAATATCAGTAAAGAACCGAGCATCTAGCCCTCTTCTCTCACCTGGATTGCTACTAGCTCTGGAGGCAGTTGGTGTTAACCCAGTGCAGGTTATATTGCAGTCACGGCCATGACAGTGATAGATGCATCCCACTGATACAGGAAGAGGTGAAACGTTCCTGTATTTACAGAATAAAATGGGTCTTTGAGGAGGATTATCTGGAGCAAGCTTCTCAATAGAACCTCAAGGGAATCGTTTCAATTCGACTTTTGTTTTGTTGACTATTCAGTGTTATCCAATCTCTTCCCCTCTTAAAATAGATTAATGGATTTCCCACCAATCATTGCTTTTTATTTCTTTTTCCTCTTTCCTCTGCAGTGGTTTTCAGCTGCTTTTGCAGGAGAGGAAGGGATATAGATTTGGGTGTTATTGCCTCCTCTGGCCTATTATACAAAAGAGACAGATTGGATCCCCACTATTTGCTCCCTTTATATTTACATTCTTTGGGGTTTTTCTGCTAAAAAGTCCATTTAAAAGAGGTGAAGCAGAAAAGCTTCTTTCAAGAATAATTAGCTAGAGTCTTTCCAGCCATGTGAAAAGGAACAAAATCTAAAAACCTACATCTTCAACGACGCTACACAAACACAACGGAAATAAGGCCTACCTTGAAAAGACAGAAAGATGCAAACCAAAACATTCAGATCCAAATGTCACGGTTTCTTCTTGAAGGGGAAGATGCCATCAGATTCCAGATGTAACTAGCATTCTGGTCTTTCCAGTTTCAGACCCAAGCAAACAGGAGCTCACTTTCTGATTTGCTCTGAGCTGCAGCTGGTGTCCAGTTTCTCACCTATTATTTTTTCAAAAGGCAAAATATCAGCAGGGCTATTGATGCTGCAATCAATAATGCATTTGAGAATAGGAAGAGTCTTACAATAAACAGCAGGGGTTGTTTTCCCATTTTTAGAGAGACTGAAATGCTATAATATCTGGCAAGCTTTGCATTATGAAACCCGACTTCTCCTAGTACTCCTGTCTAAGACCTGCTGAAGATGTAAATCTAGGCATCCTCTCAAGCTCCTACCCAAAGATGCTCTCTGAAAAGCTGGTTCAAACCATGCAGTCTTGAGCATTTACTTTGTCTGAGGCTGTGTGCTTTTAAGGAAAACAACCATACTTGTTTGATTCCTGCTTCTAGTACCTAACACAGGGTTCTTAACTGCATTTTGAAATGTGAATATTGGAAGAGGCTGAAATTTAGCCAGAATAAGTCCTCCATTGTTGAACTCTTTCAACAAGTTGTGTTACTGAAGAAGACAATGGGATAATTTTCTCTTCACACTTAAATTAACTGTGATTCCCCCCATTTATATTAGAGGTAATGGGTTGAGGCAGATATTATTGCTTCTGTTGCTTAATTACTTCCTGCTTTGGGGCCTAGCGCTTTCATTGCATTTAACAGGGAAATAATGGCACCTGAAATACTCTCTGAAGGTATTAAAAAATCTGAGGCCTTTGGTATTCACCTAAAGTCTGCTGACACTAACCCTGGACCTGGATCTTCTGATTCTGGAGAAGAGTAAGAGCTGATTATCCACACCTAAGTAATGAAGGGAAAGTTTTCATTTGTATGGAGAATGTCAGAGAAAACTCACTGTTAACAATTGCCTCTAACTGGGGATTTATTAGTCGCTATTGGAGTCTTAAGGCTTTTAAGACTAAATCGGACTTTTTAAATTCAAGTGTCTTTATATTTTACGTCAGTCTCAATTAATTCTTTTATTCTCCTTGAAGGGCATCTTAGTAACAATTAAGTAGCTTTATTCCTAGAAGATAAACCAGCTTATGAAATGCTGTATCAGGGAGTCACAAACACAAGGTTGAAGTGAGTCTTACTATTTGGGGAATGAAAAACAGTCTTTCTGCTAAGTCTTAGTCTCTCTTTGCCTGTTTAAGAGAACTTCTATAGTAAAACCCATTACACTAGTGAGAACAGTCTTTCAAAATAGGTTGCATTAAATGTTAAAATTTCAAATTGTGTTGAGCTTCTGTTTCTGACAGAAGAAAATTAAATGTAAAATGAATATAAATGTCCAGAAACTAATGCCTGTACCTGTGAACAGGTTAGAATGTGGAATTACTTTCCCTTATTAGTAACCAGCCAATGGTTCGGGTACCCAGGAAGGGGCCATTTCATCCACTGTAAAAAGAGTGGGCAGAAATATCTCAGCAGGGGAAGTGCTACTTTTGAGGGACGGTTTTTAATTGTATTAGGCTGAACATCCCTAACTGTCTTTTGGAGTAAGGAAATTATTTTCTTGGTGCCTTCACCTTTGCTGGCAGAGAATATAACACCTTCCTTCTGTTCTACTAAGCGCTCACTGTTATTGCAATGTGAAAGAAATGTACAGCATCCTGAGCACCGTAAAGTTAGGCAGGTTACATCCAAGCCAGTTGTCATCATTCCTAGAGAAATCATACAATTTTAAATAAATGCAATCCCAAATGTTCCCTTTAGTTATCACCACAAAACAATGCATGAAAATATTGCTTGCTACAGCTGACATGATGACTGATGGTAGCCCATTGAAAAGGCTGCTCCCTCTCCTGAAATGCAAATACCTGCAGACAAAATGTGAAAACAGCTAACGAGCAATTGCCCTTGGAAACATATAAGACAGAGACATTCCATCCTGTTCCTTTATTATATTCAGAGGCACAACTTCTTGGTAATTCACCAGAGCCATCACTCACTATATGATTCATTAGATGTTAAAAAAATGTTTGAAGTTGTCATCTATAAGACGACAAATGTGCAAAGTAGATATGCAGCTGCGATGAATCTGCAGAAGATGAACAAAGCAGACTTTCATGCTATTCAGAAAGTTCAGAAAATGCTTTTAAAACTCCCAAACCACAACACTGCAACACAGGGGTGTCCCAGTTTAGCAAAAGCTTTCATATACTGTTTATCACAACAAATGTACCTGTTTAATTCGCAAGTAAATCTTCTATAGTAAATTGTCAGCTCTAGTGACTGAAGACTAAAATAAAAGCCAACCTTCTGAATAATCATTCTATGCATCTTAGATATTCTGCCTAAAATGTTTTGTTTGACTAAGTGTGGAGGGTTTTTCTGACAGCTTCCAAGATTAAAAAAATACCAATATATTATTAAACTATGTTAAAAAAAGAAAATAATTCTGCTCTAGTTCTGACTAGCTATAGAATAAACTTTGAGACACTGCACAACCGGGGAAGATTCTCTAAAATACCAACTGTATTACCTGAGAACTCAGAAACTTTCCTTCTTGAAGGGACATCTAAAGGCCATCTAGTCCAGCCCCCCTACAATAAGCAGGTACCATGTTATACCACAGCTTAGAAATGGAGCTAAAATAGTTGGGAAACCAAGAAAATGGTCAAAGCGAAGCGTTCTACATCAATATTTCAGAGAATCACAGAATGGTTTGGGTTGGAAGGGACATCAAAGACCATCTAGCTCCAACCCCCCTGCCAGGGCAGGGACACCTCCAACTAGACCAGGTTGCTCAAGCTCCATCCAACCTGGCCTTGAACACTTGCAGGGATGGAGCATCCACAGCCCCCCTGGGCAACATGTTCCAATGTCTTACCACCCTTAGAGTGAAGAATTTCCTTCTAATTTCCACTATCTCTTTCTTCTACTACACACATCATCATAGATATATATATAATTTTTTCCACCCAGTGTCTCTGCAGAGCTAAAAGGCTCATAGATTCATCTGATGTCCACATCATGCCCTGAGATTAAAGGAGATGGAGTATAAAGATAAAATACAGGAATGACTTATACACTCTGTGAAAGCATTTTGTTTCATACCATTGTAAAGAGCCTTTTGATTATTGAATAAGGATCTAATTTCACAAGCCTTTCATGTAAATAATTCAGCTCTAAGAAACCATGCCAAGCTGCTTTCTTTTTGATGCCTTGCGATATGTGCGCAAAACCAATCGTAACAAAGCAAAACTTCTTGTGCTTCTGAAAGATGCTGACGACTCTCCAAGAATATTTATAACTTGCCAAATAGCCCGAGCCTATTAACTGTGGGTGCATTGTTTGAACTTTTTCTTTTCCTAATCAAGATTTGCACATTTTGGAGGGAACAGCTGGGTTGCTTGCACTACTGAGACTTACTGAGAATTCCTTCCTTTGCTCCAAAGCAGAGACAAAAAAGATTTTGAGTTTTCCAGCAGGTAGTAGGTCAAATCACCCCATGACCCCATGGGTGTGGCTCCTATTTCAAAGCACCTTTGTGACCACCTGGGTGGGAAGGTGCTGCCTGCTGTGCCACGCTGCAGAGGCATCTATAGAATCGATAAGTACATTCACTGGCTCTCACGGCTGTGCACCCAAGTGCCAAATAACCTGCTGGCGATCTCTGTTCTGTTAAGAGACTCTATACAAATAACACCTAAATGTGACAGAAACCCTGAATAGCGCAGAATGGAGAGAAATCTGTGCTATGGAAAGGGAAAACGGCTCTAAGAAGAACTTGTTAGGTCATTCTGTGATGCCAAGAAAAAGGTTTGGGTTCCTCTTCTGACAGGTTATTGTGAGCTCCAGGAGGAAAAAAAAACCAACACGCAGGTAAAAAGCCTTACTGTGAATAAAGAGGCCAGGAATTTAATACTCCATCTCCTACAGGAAAGACAAGCCCTTACTGGAAGAATGTATTTATAGACTGTCCAGAGACAAAATGTTGAGATTTTGATCAGCAACTGAATGCTTTGACACTGTTTTTTTATCATGATAGCTTTCACAGGGCTTTGCCCCCTTCCTGCATACTGTGAAGTACAACTGCCTAATCTTGAAAGCTGCCTGGAACAGAATGTGCATCCTCCCAGCAGCTTCTCCTGTCGTTGACATGATTTATTCCATGTTCCATGCAGGCAAAACAAAGAGAGATTAAAGGATACACCTTCCCTGTACATTTTAGTTGAGGTTTGTGTCCTCATTTATCCTCCATCTTTGTCTCCTTCCACCATTTGGTTATCACATTGTATTGTCTCATATAATTTCTTTTTGTGGCTTTTCGAATCAGGATGGGCCAAAGCCTTTGGGTAACTTGTAGGCTGGGTGTCCGTGTAGCACGAGAGCTCTGTAAGCTGTTTCTTCCCACTACATCTCACTCAAGCCTGCATGAGTGACTCCCGGTAACCTGAAGTCAGAAAGGGCTGCTCGAATGACGCGTGATTTATACTTTCTGGGTTGACTTTGAGCTCAAAGAGAAGGGGAAGAACAATTCTACAGTGGGACGCTGTAGTCCAAAGCCTCCAGCTGGCACTCGTAGCAGTCTCTGGATGCTGGACTCGGGAAAGGTGAGTTAAGAGAGCCACAAAAGCCAAATCAGAGGCTCAGATCACAGGTATGGATACAACTGAAAATAAACACAAACCTAATGTAAAAACGGCCACCTCCTTCCCTGATGCTCCTTCCCACCAACCCCACCACCTTTTCATTTAAACCAACTTGCTTACTTGTGCTGAGATATGAGAAAAGCAAATGATTTATTTGAATCAATGATTTCCTTCTGGCACTTGGAAGGTTTATTTCCCCACTTGCATGTTCTCCCTCGTGTTGAGAGGGTCCGAGCCAGCCCTCCCCACCCCTCTCACTGCTGCTGCACTTCTGTTGTAATTGATTGCTGTCTCCCGCCTGCTTCCTCGGGATTCCTCTTGCCCGCCTTGACTTCATTATCTCATGCCCTTTCGTTTCTAGTTAATGTGGACGTTTGTGTGTTGGCATCTAGGCTGTGCCTTAATATATGCAGTGAATCGTTCTGATTCCAGTAACAATCTGCTCCTGGGTGACAGAATTCTCTTACAAAATACTCCTATTCTTTTGTGCCACTTGTTTTCTTAGGCAGGAGCTTCTTTGCTCTGTTCTCACAAGTGAATCCGTCCAGCAGAATCCTAATACAGGGATCTTCTTTTGATTTGAAATTCTCAGAATTTGATTCTTTTTTTTTCCCCAGTGCCGTATAGTTTTGATTTCCATAAGTTAACTTTAGTGAATGCAGTACTTAAAATTCCAGTGAATGTGTTCACTGCCTTTGTTATATGTATATGAGAGAGAAACTCGGTACAATTTCATGCATAAAAAGACACAAGTACGAAATTTAAGATTCTCTTTATTGATCTAAATATTGAGATGGCCCTGCCTTACAGAAGATATCTTCAGGCCTGTTAACTCTGAGATGGATGCAGGCTCAAAAGTGTAATAGATTATCACAACATAATACAGCTGTTACGTAGAATTCGGGTTTAAGGATCATGAATGTGACTACCTCGTAATTACATGATATTCTCTATATAGCTAAGAAAAAGACTCATAAGCTGATGAGTGACTTATGTACACAATTTGCCTCGTACTCTGCAGCGAATCTGGACTGTGTTTTAAAGGACTTGGCATGGGAAAGCTATTAAAAGATCGAGCTAGAAAGCCCCCAGGAAAAAGAATCTCCCCACAGCTCTGGGGAGAAAGCAAAAGAGCTGGCTCTTGCTGTAGTTCACAAAGCACGTACGAATCTTGGCTTGCATGCTGTAGTGCCGATCCTTGTTGACTCCAGATCGCGTATTACGTTGTAATCTTCAGGGCTCGTCCCGTATGGGACCTCTCATAAATGTTGTGTGTAATTGAACAGGAGAATTTGTTCAAAGTATAAAGGCTGGAGAAAATTACCTGATGGCCCCAGTGCGAGGGTCAGGCTCCAGAGTGGCGCTGGGGCTGCAGCAGCAAGTGAAGCAAGCTCTGCTGCACTGGCTTCCTACCTGGAAGCTCTTGCCCGCTGGGGTCATTCTGAATTTGTGACGCTTGATCTGGAAGCGACATACCAGCTCCATAACAGCTTAGCTGCTGAAACAATCTTCCTGTGAGCGCTGGTGCAGGAGCTCTGGTTAGACAGCAACTGATCTAAAAACAATGAATTCTTTGGGGGAACCGCCTCCAGCCACGTTATGTGACTGTAACGAGAGTTGATTAGAATGTGTGCCTGAGGTGAGCAAGAGACTGTAACGCCAATAAGATCCAGATCCTACTGAACTAAGTAAATAATAACCAGAACTGTGAGATTAGCTAAAAGCCTCAGACAGTCCTTTGTTACCTCGTTAGGTGACCTGTGTTCATCTTTCTGCTTGCACTTTTTGGCAAAGGAAAGAGATGATATACGTTCTGAGAGTTCCTGTATGGGAGGAGAGGGAGAAACAGTGATAAAAATGCCTGGAAGTATAAATGCTAATTCTGAGTGATTGGCAAACAATATTTTTAAAACTCAATTTTTGCTTTTATTTCTTTAACAAGGGTTTCTAGACAATATCACATCTAGTCTTCACTCTGCTAATGACAAACTGTAAAAAGATAAGAGCATGTTTTAAACCCCAGAGTCTCTCTTAAGGTTTCTTGTGTATTGGGCCCATATAGAAGATCCTGCTCTGTCTCTCCTGTAGTGATGTGTTGGTTGGTTGAAATGGTGTCATTTATGAGGGGTATCAGAACTTCTCCACGGGGGAAAGATTTGAACAGGAGCAAGAATATCATTAGATGCTGTTAGATGATGGTGACCATAACGTAGCATTTCAGTAAACTCTTTAGGCCTCTGGTTCTTGAACAATCTCCACATAAATAAATAGAACAGTCAAAGAAACATGTAAAAATACTGTAGGGCACAAATACTTGGGGCATGCAGATGACAGGCTTTGTGCAAAGTGTCTTATTCATGATCCGGTGTTGTGCCATATATCCAGATAATGAAGGGGTCTGACTTTTATCCTCTCTAGAGAAATGATGTCTGTTACTGTGGATCCTAACAATGAAATTTGCATTACAATGCATGGCCTTTCTAACCTTCTGCCTGCCAAGTTCAACCTTCCCTTGATTGTAATAATGATTAAAAAATCTCCTGAGCATACAGTATTTTCTGATGTTAAAAGATCTTATAAGGGAAAAATCTTAAGTTAAAATCTGAGGTTAAACAGCATATAAAGATAATTAAATATAGAGGGTCTCCATTTCTTATATCTTCCTGTTTGGTGCATTGCTGCAGGTTTCATTGCTTGTGATCAAAAGATGAATACAAAGTTCAGACAGCTGCAAATAGGTCATCCTCTCTTGTCTGGCTGTATCAGTATTGTGCAGCTGTACTTGAGCTTTGCAAGATCCTTAACAAAAGTTCATTTCTCATTCAGAACACAGACAGATTTGTGTTGCTGAATCCTTTTCACATCCACTCACCACACAAAAAGCATGTGCTAAATTGAGTTCAGCCTATAGCAACAGTTCTTCTGATAACCTTGGAATACAGGCTGCAGGGACAGAGGACACTTTAAGTCTTTAAGAGGAATACTTATTAAATAAGCCCCTGCTTTTATAATAAAAGCCCAATTTTAATAAAACACTCTCAGGCATTCCGTTTCAAGTAACTACTCCATTTATATAGCCAGGTGCTCATCTTGCTTTTATCTCATCACTTCCAGCATAATCTCAATTTATGGTTTTAAATATTTTCCTTCTGACTTTTGCTCATCTCTCATTATAATTGGTCTTTTCTGTTTAACTCCCTGCTTGCCACCATGAAATAATGGCACTGTGTTTGCCAAGCTGTTCAGATTTTGCTGTTTCAATTGTTTAATTACAATGCTTCTGGGATGTTATATCCTATTCTTTATCACTCTAATCCAGATTTCATTCTGAGAAGTAGCAGCAGGGAACCATGGACCTGAGGTGAGATTTCACACTTTTTCTCTCTCTTTTTCTGGCTCTAAAATGTAGCGCTGTGTTGGAAGCACACAAACAAACGTTTGGACTTTTCCTTCCCTTTCCTTAGCACCTGCATCATCCAGCAAAAATCAGATTCTTGGTTTCTTGCTCAAGCTTTCTGACAAGTACAGCTTAGCATTTTGGATATCTGCTGAAAGAATCTTGCTGGTGGGCTTATACTCTTTCATTTTGCACAATAGTGCCCTGCTCACCTTCTAAGAATGTGTCTGTTTAACAGTGGTGATGAAGCAGCTATACAAAGAGAGATTAATGGGTGTTAGGTGATAATTGTCTCTGTGTCCTCTCTGGGGCCACATAGCTTAACCACAGGGTTGGCCTGCAAAGGAATCCAAGAAAAAAAACAGATAAATGCCCTTTCAACAGACTGTCATCTACTCTAACTGGTTAGGATAATACAATATAAGTAAAATACTGTGTCATATAAAGCTCCTGTATGATAAAAGGGAGGGAGAAAAATCCCATTAAAGTTGAATGTACATGGAATATTTTCAGTGTCTCATCTGCGTCTAGTTTGATGGTATCATAGCTGCATATCTTTACCATTATCCATAGCAAAACTATTCCATATATACTTCCTATAGCCACTGAAAATATGTACTCTCATTCCTTTTAATTTTACCCTTTTGAATTTTGCCTATCACTAAGTTTCATCCTTTTTTTTTCCCCTCTTGATTCACTTCCTTTCTAAAGAAACAAATTGTTATAAGCATCAGAGCCTTCCTGTCATCCCATACCTTGACATGCTGTGAGCCATCCTTTAGGAAATCTCTGCATATCTTTCCTCCGAAATCAGTTATATCAGCTCTTAGTGAACTTGGTGTTTCTTATCTAAATTACCTTCTAGCTCCACCTGGGGTTTGGCTGCTTGAAGTAGAGAACTAGATCCTTAGCGGATGTAAATCAACATCCCACTACTGAGTTTAATTATGTATGGTAGCTTCTTATACTAGCTGACGATCCAGTTTAGAGTAAGAGATGGCTTGTGCATTGCAAGAAAGGAGGCACCTTTTTTTTCTTGCTGAAAGCATTCAGCCTTGTTGCTTGCACCTTTTCCTTCAGCAGCAACATTGCAGAGGGGTAAAGAGACTCTCCTAAAGCTCATCCTTTAACAGAAGAGGTGTTCTTGTGGTACAGGAGAGTTTCTTCCTGAATTAGCCTTCCCTAGTTCAAGCTACAATTGCAAGGTATCAAACCTGTATTCACACAGTGGTGGATCTGATTTAGTAAAAGCCCTTCCACTAACCAGTGTCACTGGGATTTAGCTTGGTCCCTTCTCTTTAAGCCTTGATGAAGACATGATGATTTAATGAAAAATTACTTAAGACTTCTTCCTTAATGTTAAAGAACCCCTGTGGATTTGGACACGATTGAATAAAAGGTTGGTTCTGAATCCCTGCTCTGACATAAGGCAAGTGTACCAGTAGGTTTTACGTGATTTATGTGCTAATTAGATACCTTTCGTCATTAGCCAGTCTAAGGCTGGAACTGCCTTTTTCAGAAAAGTAAAAACCTTCCTCAACTTCCGTGCAAAATACAGGTCTTTCAGTTGCTAAACCTGATGAAACAGAAACATTCAGAATTCATTTCACATAGAAACTGACACTCAAAAGCATGCAAGCTACAGGGAAGTTAAAAACAATTGGCTAAAAACAAATGTCTGTGATTCTTCAGCTGAGAAGACAAAGAAGGGAAAAATACAACAAAAAAAATTTTAAGTACAGCCCTCACGTATTAGAGGAAAAGCAGCTGATGTGACACCAAACTGGGATCACATTCTAAACGTAATTGTTATGGACTATAGACTGAATAATGGGCAAGATTCTGTAATCTAGTCTGATTATGAACAAATTCAATGTGACACAGTTTTAATTTTGCACATATTGTTAAAGGTCATAGCAGCTTTTCCTAGTTTCAGAGATTGATATTTTTTTTTCACCCATTCTCAGCTACTTTGATACATTTTAAGGAAAATTGTATCTAGGAGAATAATCACATCATTTTAAAAAATGCATTTCATATTCCCATTTAGTGAGCAATATTCACTAAAAAGAGTACAGACAGTGACTTCAGGGAGGGTATTTTCATGAATAAGATTGCACCTTGTAAATGTGAATTCTAGAATTAGGCCTGACTTTGATTTGTTTGTTGGTTTTGGTTGGTTTGGTTGTTTTTTTTTTTTTTGTAAGTGCACTGTCCTGTCCATAATGATACTCAGCATTTGCTGTGATTTGGGTTTATTCAATTTATCATACATAGCTACATCACAGCAATTATTGGTGGGGCTGAAGACAGGAGATGGTGGATGCTATAAAGTGTAGAGCAGAGCTGAATGTTGAAGATAGGAACTGTGGTTTAGGCAGATGCGCATTTCACAGAGCAGCTTCATCATTCAATGAGTTGGGGTATACGTGAGGAGCGCATGCGTGGCTGGATGGAAATAGAAGGTGTCTGCTGAGCACTGGATGGCTCTAGAGCTGCGTGCTGTGAGTGTGTAATGAACACAGGGATGCTATAGTCAGTTGTGAAAACTCCTCTTCCTTACATGTGGTAGAGAGAACTCAAAATCTTGATACCTGGGCTCCTGTTGGACAACGGTGGTGATGTGGACCATACTTCCTGAGCCAGAAGAACCTTTCATAGAAGAATTAGTCAAGTGCCTGCCTTTGCAAGCCTTGGACGCAGATGAACTTATCTAACTGATTCAGTAGAGAGCCCTGACCATACTCACTACAGCCAGTTCCTTAGCAAAATCTTTACCCTCTTTACTTGGCACAGCATTTCACTGTTTTCCTGCGGTATGAGACATAAGGAAAACATAAGCTAAGCAAGAACTCCAACAGAAGACAAATGTCTGAAGTAGCAGTGAACTAAATCTGCTTTCTGAAAACAAATTTTAAAAGTCCCATATGTAAGCTCATGAGAGTGGAAGAGAAAATAAACGCTATCCAGGATTTACCGATTAAGAAAATTGCATGAAAAACAGGCCGGCAGGTTTTCTGCTGCTTATCTGAGACCTGAGTTGTCAGACCATCCTGATCTTGAGGAATAAAGTTGCTCTGAAGCTGGCTCTGAAGGTAGTTATTGAATTTCTCTATGTGAATTACTTAACATTTTAGCTGTGCAGCAGAACTTGGAAGAAGAAAGTCACTAATGGTTGGTTTAAGATAGTGTATAATGCTTCTCTGATACTGAACCTTAGTGAAATGTTTCCAAAATAAAAGGGCAAGTAATTCTCCCTCCTGTTAAGGAACAAAGTTACTACAAAGTTATCTTTCTTGGGTTTCTTTTACTGCCCTGCTTCTCTTTTGGGTTTTTAAACACCCTGCCAAGTTGGGGAGCAAAAGCTTTAAAGAAAAAAAACAGTGAAAAATAAAGAAAGGGAAAAAAAAAACCAACAAAACACCCCACAGAAAAAAGACCAATATATTAGCAACGTTTAAAGAAGATGAGATGTAGTAAATAAAGCTGAGTCTGAGACAGCAAAATATTAGTTAATAAAATCAGGGTTTAGAATCAACATGCAGAAGTTTTTTAAGATGGTATAATATTAAAATATTTACATTGTTTCAATATCACACTAAAAGAAATAAAGAAATTTAAGTAATCAAGTCTTATAAAAACAATGGAGAATGTATCTCATGTAAAAGGTCAAAATGACTTTCTGCCACCTTTAGGGTTTGCCAAAGCTATAGTTAAATGTTGCAATCTAAATTATAAACAGTACTGTACCCTTAAATATAGAGGGGTCTATATTTAGAATAAAGCAGCACTATTCGTGCTTTGTGAAAGTGTTGTCAGAGCAGACTGCTTTCAGATGTGTGAGGCAGACCCAGTTTGTGCAAGGAATCTCAGTCAAAGCAAACTCACCTTGGAACTTCTATCTCAGGTGTGAATCGGCCACGGCTCCGTGGCTCCTGCACCTCTATTTCCTCTCCATCATTCTCAGAATATAGCCTGTTCTACTTGTCATCTCTTCTACATACCATGTAAAAATAAAATACAGGATAAAATGAGATACAGGATTTTTCGGCATAAGGTGTCAGGTTCTTTCTTTTACAGCAACAACAAAACCACCCAAACGCCAAGCAGTAAGGTCGTTGCTCTGATGACAAGGGAGAAGTATGCCACCACTGTCTATGAGAAGATAAAAGCCTTAGATATATAATGAATATAAACAACTTGATATAGTGGATTGCAGATACAAAATATTACAAGAAAATTTCACATTCTCCAGAAAACTTTTCCCAAAACTTGATCCTGATGCTTTGACTTAGTACTGTGCCATTGTAAAGTTTTGCTGTGCCTGCCTCAGGGTTTGGGAGCAGATTCTCAGCGTTTTGGGTATATACCTAGAAAACAACTAAGAGGATCTAAAAGTTCTTTCTATGTGGCTTGGTAACCAATAAATGATGCAAGAGGTGAAGAAGATGTGAGCTCTCTTTGTTTATGGAACTCTACAGGTATTCTTCTGTGGTCCACTAGGAAAATCCTTCCCTTTTTCAGGTGTACTTTGACAGGAATTGCTTCCGTACCCATCCTGCATTAATATTCAGGATCCACACACATAATCCATTGCTAAGCAACACTTAACAAAATTGATCTCACATTAAGCAAGCTCTGGAGCTTGAATAATACATTATTTCCTCTTTCTACTTATAATTAGTGAAAACCTTTGGTTGCCTTTTGAATGTCACAATATTAAAACTTCTTACTTTAAATACAGGTTTTAATTGCTAAGAAAGTCCATTTGGATTAAAGATCACACATAAATTCGCCCTTGCTGCTGTTTAATGCTAAGAATAAATAAATTGCAAAAAAGTTTGCAACCCTTGAAGAATGTGGAAAAACTTAAAACCAGAAAGGAATGTGATACAGAGCAGCCGTGCCCAATTTTGCATTCAGATACACTGAAGGCAATACCTTGTCAGCTACTGTGTGTATATCTTAAGCATCTCTGTCACTGTTTATTTATATTCTGTATTAAGATCACACAACTGTGTACATTTATATGCTGAATACAGGAGTTTCTGATTCCCATACACGAATTTTATGTACATAGGAAATAACCTTGTCTCTCTGGAGTTTTCTGAATGGCTGCTGGGGATGGAATTCCATGCCTTGAAGTTGCTAGAAATTACCTGTTTTGTCTTCTAGCCCATTTCTCTGCCACTGCAGGATAGCTCCCCTGAGTACATTCACCAATGCCTTAATCATCCTCTTCTTAAGAGTCTCAAGAAAAGTCTCCTTTGGGAGTTCGCTGCACAGTCTATTAGATCTTAGTGCTAGACAATGCTTATTTATATTCATCCTACATCTATTAAGCCAGAGTCCTTCCTGTCCAGATCCTTCCCCAGTCCCTGGTACATCAGTGCAAGAGAGAACGCAGGAAATGGTTTTCCTGTGATTACTGAAGGCCTAGGTGTTGAGATAACACCTTGATGCTGCCACCATCAAGGCTTTCTTCACTTCCATGGAATTATTAGATGTCTTAGAACACGTCTAGGTGTCTTAGATGTCTAGGTGTCCTAGAGAACATGAATTGATTAATTTTAATTACGTCACACTTCATTCCATAAGACAGTTTTCTAAATTAAATCTGAAATATAATTTTAATTCACAATTCCTGACAGGCTCCTCACAAGGTGTTAATTTTTTGACATCGCCTATGAATTATTTTTGCTTATGCTCTGTTAGTCTCCATCACAGAATCTAGTACTCATGTTGTAACACCTATGACTGGCGTGAGGAACCTTAATCAAAGGCTCTTGAATAGTCTGTACTTTGCATTTAGGAAGTGTATGAGTTGTTTAAATGTGAATATAAATGATGTACTGTTTTTCCAAGGGAATTTTTTTTTTTAAATTAACCAAAATACTCCGCATGTTTGTCTTGGGGATATTTTTTCTGCTTTTCTTCATCAGTGTAAATCTTTGTCAGTTTTGTGACATACCTGTATTTCATTATCCTGGTCACTCCCTGTTTTATACCCTATACAAATTTCAGTACTGGGCTGTGCGTTCTTTTTGCCAGGTAATTGGTGATACTGTTAAATAAGACAATTTTAACACACACATTTTCTTTGCTTTCTACTTGTTTCTCATCAGGCAGTGTCTCAAATGCTTGACTAACGTATCTTTTGGACTTTCTTCAACCTTTTATTTCTGTCTGACAAGTCTTATAACTCTACTAGAGGCAGAACTTGTTTATATGTTCCACTACAAACAGAGCAGGGAGAATATCCCGTCAGGCCACAGTGCACCCTAAGGTGCTGCTCTGCAAAGCTGCTTCCTCCCCACCCGACAATGCAACGGGATTCAGGCCCACTTGGACAAACACTTCATATTTTCTCCTGTTTGAGACTAATTAAGAATAACCTCTCTGAACAGTTCAACCTTTCCAAGGCCAATCTTTGGCTGTGTTCTAGTTGCCTTTCTAGACGCCCTGTGTTAAATTCTCACTGTTTTAAAATAATGATACAAAGAACTCTATGAATTCCTCTGTGAAGAGGCACAAGTAAAACCAGACACTTTCAAGCCAATGAACGCAAAACTGCCGAAACAATCTTACTGTTTAACTCAGCATAAATTTCCAAAACCTTTTTTCATCACGTTGCCACTTTGAAATTCTTTTACAGCTTCTGTGAGGAAACTAAAATATGTAATCTTTATTTAATAAAAATGTGTATTGAAATTAAAACCATGAGCGTAAGCTTTAAATGTTCAGTGGGGAGACATTTAAGCCCAGGATAAGACTGAAATGGATTTTTTAAAGGTATCTGAGTCTCAACATCTTTATCTCACCAGGACTTTCGCTCATTTCTTATATTGAATCTCATTTTAGTCCTTCTCTTTATTTATAAGGGCTGAAAGTGATGGTTTGTCTGTGAGAACATGTGGTCCAATGCTGCGAGGGCAGTGCACCTCTGTCACAAATATCCCACCATCTGAAAGGGTGGTTTGTATGTTTTTAAAGAGGGAGGGACTTGTAATTTTTCCATTCCCATATGACCTTAAATAATATTTTGCTCTTGCTGAATTGTACATCTTAACACTTCCCTGTCACTGTGTATTTATTAGGCATAAACCAGGATGTAAACATCTGGTCTTAATTATACACTCTTTGCGTTTCACAGGGGACACAATGGTTTGCGTTCATCCCTGTTAGGGAAAAGAGAATTACCACAGTAAGACAGAAAGAGTCAGGTTTTTGGTGTCCCTGTGTCCTTCTTCCTGGGATTTAGAGACAGCAATTTCGAGTGAGAGCTGTGCGATAATCTGGGTCCCAAGCCATACTGCCGGTTTTACACCTTCTTTTTGTGACATTTTAGCTCCATGTCTCTGAGAAATGCAGCTTTCATTTTTTATCATCCAGGCAACAGGTTTTCAGTTATCTGTTGAATTAAACCTCAGCAAGTGATGGCTTATGTTTTGCTAAAACTATTTTTAAATTTTGATGGAAAGTCTGAAAACAATTTCAGTCTGTGTGAGCAGGTTCTTTGCTCTTCTGGCACTTTCTCCCAGCAACCCTTTGGACCATGAATGATGAGAAATATTGGTCAGGAGTTTTGAAGCCATTGGTCAAATTAATGGTTTAAAATCACACATTCTATAGGCCTATTGCACTTGTAGGTATTTACACACCTGAAACGATAAAATGAGACATGGAATTATCTATTTAATTCTAGCATCTTGCAAGAAAGCTGCTGAAGGGGACAGAGAATAATGTAACTATTATAAAGCTGTTTCTAGTCACTGGAGTTAAATCCTTCTATGGGAGAGGACAGAAGCAGACAGGCAATTCTTTTTATGTGGCATCAGTGTGATGGCGATTGTCTCCTAACGTGCTCTTTTGCTCAGAGTGGTCTCTATTGCTGGCCTAGGTGACAATATTTAATAGCTCGTGCTTCATTTGAGGCCAGACTTCAGACCTTTTCTTAGACTTTTTAATGTCTAAAGTCACCTTTGTGTGTATCTTCACACATTGCTCGATGAAGCCTTGGGGGATCACTGTCTTTGTTCCTCTAAGAATTTAATAATCTCATTTTTAAAAGTATATGGGTGAGGAACATGCAGACCTGACTTGTGCTAATAGCATTCATTTCTTTCCTCAGGGGGATCTCAGCTGTAGCTTTAGCACTTGCAGTTTTTACTTCCTCTGAGGTCACATGGGCTGGTTTTGTGAACTGGATTTAGAAAAACGTGTATATAATCAAGCTCTGCACTTTGCTCTGTTGTATTTCTGTCAAATGCTCCAGAGCATGTGCATGTAACCAGGAGTCTTGAGCTTGTAGATGAGGAAAATAATCCTTACAGGTTATTTGCCAAATCCCCTGGCAATGGCAGTAAGTTGTCTACACTCAGTTTGAGCTGACTTTAGGATCCCAAAGTACTTAAGAAAAATATAAAACCTTTGACTGAGGTGGGAAATCCCTTTTTTGCCTGAGTATGTTACTGTTAGGTTTCTGTAGATAGAATGTTCTCCAGAGTAAGAGAACTGACTAGTCTCTTGGGGAAAAAATCTGATTGGTGGCGATGCTGGGTTAACAGTTGGACTTGATGACCTCGGAGGTCTCTTCCAACCAGAATGATTCTACTATTTTATGATACCTGGAAAGTAAAGTTCCATCTCCATTATAACTTCCAGGTTTCAAACATTATTTTAAATACAAATACCCCTGGAGGAATGCATTTATGATGTCAATGGATGATCTTCCTGTCTCTACTAGCTTCCCTCGTTGTCTCATTTATTATTTAGACTGCATGAATTCTACTTAATTTTATTTGGAGGGTCTCTTAGATTGGTAGCTCTCATTACTTCCAAAGCTGTCTGGAGATTTCATATTGATACTGTGTTTTTGCCCCTGATGAAAACCTTAATCACTTTTGTGTCATCAAAATAATTGTTCCTTTTTCTACCACAAAAAAATACCTCAAGAAGGATAGAAAAAGGCATATCTGTCCTGAAAGGGATGTTGAATATACAAGAATAAGAAATCAAAAGTATAGGGCCAGGAAGACTTCAAGAAGTCCTCTAATATCTGCAAAGAGTCTCAGAAGTCCTTTTTGTTTCCTTCCTTATAGACCCTTTTCAGAGCCCGATGACGCCCAAAGAAATGTGCATTGTTTCAAAGGCTTCTCTCCCTTAGTGAAAAACACTTCCAGATTATGCGGTTAGTTCTTCTGAGACTAAGCATAAGGGAAAGGTTTTACTTTTTACCATCTCAAGGGAATACTTCCCTTGGGATCAAGTAATGAGCATGGAATTTGTAGCTTTTCTAGGTATTTCTGAAACATTTCTACTGTCCACTGGAAGGCACTCACATATTGTCCTTACTTATTTTGGATTCACGGCTTTTCCAGTGACCTGGCATCAACATGAGTGGGAATGAAACAATAAGCTTATTTTCCCTTGAAGCAAACATAATCTGTAGCTTTTCTCAAAGTCATGCCCCTGTAGATTTGATTAACTCTCTTAAGAGAATGTATGAGCTTCCCATTAAAATGCCTCAAGCTACGGTCACTGAGCTTATTCTATTTTGGTTTATTTTATTTTCTCCTAAGAATACTATTTTGGGCATTCCATTGGCTTGTGCACCAAAACCCGACCTAAAATTAATATATCTCAGTTTGTCTCAGGTAGGTAGTCCATATTCTGTTGCAGTGTCATGTGCTGCTCCTATGAAGAATTTTTCTGATCTGCTAATGACACAGTCGTGGCTTTTGATGCAGCACATGTTCTTGTAGGTCATGTGAAATTATGTAAGTCTTTGCCATTATTGCACTTCTTTCCAGGCATCAGCAAAATTTTGGCTCAAATATACGGCACAGCGTGCCACCTTATTTTATTTCTTGCTTGGACTTTTTTATTTCTATATAGATTCCTGGGCCCATGCACATTTTCTTGAAATCTTAGCAGATTATTTCTACTCCCAATGGAATCAAAGCACTGCCCACCTTTCATAAATTCCACTGTAGCAGATTTCACTTGGCAGATTCCAAGTGCTTTATCTGGGGTGAATTCTTCTGCAGTTCCTCTGCCAGAGCTTTGTTCCCACTTGTGAGCTGATGTCCTCCTCCCTTGGATTCATTTCCTCCCCCACACCTTGCAATTGCAAGACCTTGAGCTGCATTAGAACGTGGATAAATTCTTCTATTCTTTTCGTACTCTGTGCTTTAAAACTTAACACTCGTCTTTCATTTCTATGCAGAGTGAAGTACTACTTAGACTCCTTTAATACAGTTTCAAATCTGGCCAGAGTTAACTGAAAACACATCAAGCACTTCAGAACCGCTTACTGTGAGAAATAAGGCTGCTGTCTGTCCGCCTGCCTTCCTGCCAGTCTCCGTGCCTGCTGACACCAGGGGAAGCTTTCCATCCGCCGCGTTTCTAGAGACTGTCACTGTGCATAAGGCATTCTCCTCCTTTATAGTTCCTGCCCCGAGGAGTATCATCAGGGTTTGGGGGTTATTTATTTGTTTTTATAATCCGGTTAACACAGACAATCCAGTCATTGCTTAAAGCAGAGGAAATGTGGCGGGTACAGCCTCCCCGACAGCCTAAACAGGGCAAAACCAGGGTGTGCCAGAGCGGTTGGCAGCCTCAGCCCTTAAACTGCACCTCGCAGTGATTAACTGCTGCCTCAGGGTCTAGACCCTCAGCCTGTTTTGCCTGGGCTTGCCCCTTCAACCAGTTAGAATGTTCAGAGTGCACCCTTGACTAGGGTATAAAGGGAGCCCTGCCTAAGAACCAGTGGAGACGGTTCTTCACAGAGCAGCGGGCCTGGAAGTCAGACCCTCCTCTTGGAGATACCATCCAAGGGTACTTCCATGGATTGAGCGAGTCTCACTTCACCAGCCTTGTTGGTGATGCTTCAGGCACTCCTGCATGGGAGGTTTCCCTTTTACGACTGAGTGTATGTCCATTTTGGTTCATCTTTCCTTAAGGTTTAGGCATTAATTGTGCAGTAGTTCTATTCCCAATGGACATCCGAACTTGTATTTTGTCAGAAGGAGTTCTGGGTAATTCTGGTAGCAACAAACCTCTATTTTGAGTGCTGCTGCTGCTGTTTGCAGCTGCCTCTGTGACAGGAAAACGTTCAGATTTTTTTTAACTTTTTTTTCCATTTTCTGACCACCACATGCTCCTTCACAGAATACTGCCCCTGGTGCAAGGACCTGCCTAAAGTACAAGTGACTGAACTTGTACTGACTGTTTCTGTTCAGCTGGATCAGCATCTGCCCTGCCACGCTTGAGCAATGACTGTGCTGGGGTAGACAGAGCGATACAGGGTCATAGCAGATCTGAGGCCACGGTCAAATTTTTATCAGTCACCTTCAGTATCCCAAGGCATGAAGCTGGCTCTGAGAAGCAGGTGTTCAGAACCCTCATGCCACAACTGGGGAACATGGTCCACATTCCTCAGATTTCTTACAGCTCCCCTGGGTGTGAACAGACACTGATGGTGACCCTCTCTTGCACCTTTTACCTCTCTCTCAGCTATTGCCACACCTAACGCCTCTCTTCCCTCCCTACCCAAAAGCTTCATCACGCTGACGTCAAGGGACTCTGTAAAATACCCTTTGGTTTTCTATAAGGGTTCAAGTTATTGGCAAAGAGAATCACCAGCTTCTCTTGAGAGCATAAGCTTCATACCTAAAATGTAGTGGCAGGGAGAAATAAAATTGTTTCTCTATATTATCTGAGAATATTGCATTCTAGCACATTCTTAACATTATCCCCCACAGGAAAACACTGAAGCCACAAACACTGAGAAGGGTTTATGAGTATGCAAACTGTTATGGCTCCTCTGTGGCTCATGTTTATTGTCCTCATCTATAGACATCAATACTTTTGTTTTATTTTCTTTAATGAAAAGGGTTTAGTGAGAGCCAGAAGATTGTTTGGTACAATAAATCCCCAGTTCTGATTGTTTTCACGCTACTCAGCAAATTCAAATCTGATGTTAACCATAGGTACCTGGGCTGGTGCCAAGCCTGGCCTCTGAAGCTGTGAGATGTTTTGGGACTCTGTCCATCAGGCAGCTCTGCTTCCCAACTGGCTCCATCATCTCCCGGAAAGCTGCTGCTTTTGTAAGGATCTAAGTGTTTCTATGAGCAAGAGAAAAGAGGAATGGGAAGAGTCAAGTCAATGAAAGGGGAAAAGGAAGAAGGGAAGAAATAATCATGAAGAGCTCAAAATGTGAAGACTGCATAAGATTGTATTAGAGAAAAAAGAAGTAGCAAAAATGGGGGAAATTGAGTAAATTTTAAATGAAGAAAAGGGTAACATGGGGAAAGAACAAGCACACTTGAGACTTCTAACATTTACATGAATGAAAATTTGATTTTGGTAGTTCATCCATTAATGATGTTCCATCTTCCATGCAAATTTAATTTCTGAAATCTGACTATTAATGCAACATGTTATTTATTACTGTTTGGTCCTGTGGTGTCTCGTGGCTGTTCAAAACAGAATCTCACTGTGGTAAATATTGAATGAAACCATTTGATATTCCACGTTATAATCTCTAAACCTTTGTTTGTGTTCATAGATTATAGAGGGGGCTTAATGCAACTCTCCAAGACTGCCTGACAGTGGCACATCTTGAGATGATATTTTCCAGGCTGAAGAAACCTACAAAACTTAATACCACCATTTCATCCCAGCTAAGTATGAAGTCTGAGGACAAATTTAATTCTAATGACCTTTTCCATCTGAAAATGAAGGCTGTGTTGGCAGAGTTAACTCTGGCATTAAACGGTGAGAGCTCTTCACTGTAATATTTATGTTAACCGATTTTTGTGATGCAATTCCTAGTAAAAGTTCCAGTAGTAATAAAAGCCCCTATAAAATAAGGTTGCCATTTTACAAGATACTTTGTGAAATACCATAAAATTACTTCTGTCATGATCACCATACCCACTAGAAAGATAAGAAACTGAAACCATTTGTCAAATATGTGGGGATTATCTGCCCATTAAACACTTAGTCTTTAAATTGATGAATGTTCTGATGTGACCCGAATAGACCGACTTGTGTGGGTAAAGTTTTTTCTTTTATGTTAGTCTGCAGGTCCTGAGCACAGTAATCACAGGGCCTGGCTTTTACCTTGTGTACCTCTGGTTTTGTAGGCTTTTTCTGGAGTCAGCAACATCCCCACAGCAGCTAGGATAGGCTCCTGCTCCGAGGTATCGTTCAGAAGGACTTGTTTCTTTTCCCTTATGACAGAGGAAATTGAGGATTAGCCTCAAAAGGCAAAAGTTAAACATTGTGACTACCTGCCTCAATCTCATCGTTCAGTTGAAATGTAACCTTGTATTTGATTATATGTTTTATGTGAGCACGAGGCTTTTCAATTTTAAATGTGTTCTTCTCTCCTCTAGATGTTTGTGGGCAAGATAGCTTTGCAAGGTGGGAAAAATTCAGTCCTAAAATCCACCTCCAATTTCTGCAGGTGATAAGTCACTTTATTTATTCATTGTTTTTACTGCTCTTTTGCTTGAGTTGCTTTGTTTTTTATGGCTCTCTACCATAAACCGTGTTCAGCTTTTACTTCACCCAGGACTTGCCAGCATTTCATTTCACTTTAATCTTGGATATTACAACTAATACATGATAGCAAATAGATTGCAGAGCATGTTGTAGGATCTGTCCAGGTCAATGGATATTTTCTTTTACATTCAAACCACTGACATTGGGGTTAAGCGCTTGAGAAGGACAAGGACACAGGGGATTGCACCAACTGCAATGTGTCCAAAGTCGCTGGTGCCACTTTGCCTGTTAGAAATCCATAATTTTCCTGGCATGTGACATGCTTGCAGCACTTCTGGTTGCCAGCACTCAGCAAATTCTAGCAAAATTCCAGGCACTGTTGCAATAAAATACGGCTGTCTTACACAGAGGCCAGGAGCAGAAGCAAATAAAGAGGTCAAATCAGAGCCTGTATATATTGTATTTTTAAAGAAGAGGAATTACAGTCTGTTGTAAAATGGGCAAATGTCTCAGGAACTTTCTATAAGCCAACAATCAGTTATTGCACAGGTTAAACTACTTTTTTTTTTCTGCACAATTGCCCAGCAGAGCTAACAAAGCTGAATCTGCAGTTCCGACATTCACAGGAGGAAATAAAACCCCTGTCTATTAAAAGGATACAACAGTATGTGGAGGATACAAAGGGATGTTAAATAAAGGTCTGTCCCACTGCATGTACCTTTTTAGTGATATATTTAAAATGCAGTTAAATTACAAGAATTGAATTTTCCTAATCCAGTGGTGAAGGGTTCTGGTACGCAGTAAAGTACAGAAATGCACTTTAAACATTTGTTACTGTAAAGATTTTCTTTCCTGAGTGAATGTTTTAAAGAAAATAAGTCAGTGGAATTGTGCCTCACAAGAGGAGGGGAAAAGCCATCAATAAAAGTCCACAGAAGAGTTTCAAGGCTCTACTACAAAGGCTGCAGCCACTGCCTCAAGAACTATGGAAGCAATCAAGGAGGTGAAAAAGTGAGTCTTTGCTGCCAAGTGTAAGAGGGAGAAATAAAATCTTTCACATGGCAACGCTTACGTGCTATCGCTGCTGACTTTTCCTGGGTACACAGCTGCTGGCTACTGGCTGTGACGTGGGACCGGTTCAGTGTAGCTTTAGGAAAAACAGGATTGGCTGACTTCATTCTCCAGGTATCCTTGTTTTGGCCTAGGGGGAAGTTAACGTGCTTCAGTTATGCTGCCCGCAAGAGTGGTGCTGAAGGCTCTATGAACTCAAAGTCCCAAAGTGCCCTATTAAGACAAGTCTAACATTCCTCTGCATGGGGAGTTTAGCTGGAGCTGAGATTAGGCCCTTGATTCTTGTGTGTGTGAAACACTTTCTGCACCAGAAGATTCTTCTTCCAGAATGAACCTGGACAGGCTACATCATGGAGAAGCCGGCAGGGCATGGTTGTAATCACAACTGATCAAATGACGTACACAGATCAAGTGAACGATCAAATACTATCCACAGTCAATACCGTGGCACTTTTTACAGCTACCAGTAAGAAAAAAAAGTTATTTTTTAACTCTTCGGTAGTTCTTCTAACTTGGAACAAAAGAGATTTTTACATCCAAAATACCAAAGAGTTGGATCATCCGCTATAGAGAGATTTCTAAAATTATATTCTTGGATCAGAATTAAGAGGCAATTCATAGCACTGTCCAAAGATAAAAAACAGACAACAAGGGTGTTTCAATTCTAGTCATGGATGAGAAGCAGTGTGGAGGTGCAATGCTGCAGCTGCTGAGTGATAGAGATTGCTATCAGGATTAGACAGGAAGCCTGTGTTTTACTGGATCAAGAAAGATTAGCTATGTTTTCAATATGGGATTATGAAGTAATTAAATAAATGAAAACACATTTCTGACACAAATGCTACAAGTAAGAATGTAATTAATTCATATACAACGTTCCTGTAATTTCTCATTCAGGTCTTTGACTGGCAAGCGTATCAGCCTGCTTCACACTAAGTGAAGTCAACCATACTGAAGGCACTGAGGGACTTTGCTAACAAGTGTTTTACAAGGATGAGCTAACTGCTGCTGTAAATTTATAACAGGTTAGAACTCCTGCATTTTGGTGGAAACAAAGTTCTGCTGCTCTTTATCAGCCTGGTCTGGTCATTCATCACTTGAAGAAATGGTCAAGGGAGGGTAAAATGGGTTTGACCTCCATTTGTATCAACGAACTAGTAACTGATGTAGTTCCTTGCACGTAAAAATCCTCAAATAACGCGGGAGGTAATGTTGTTTGTGTGCGATGTGCTGAAATGCAGCAAAGTCTGGCATGAAATGCAAGAGTCAAAGGGAACTGTATGTAGCGGAACGACAACAGATCTCTGCAAGTTCACGGGGGGATATCTCTAAACCATGAGATTTAAGAAGGTGCAGGATCTTGAATGTCTGTGCAAGGAAGACAAATTAGCTGTTGTTAAAAGCCTAACAGAAAAGGCCCATATGGAATAAACTGCACAGAACTCTGTTAATCTAAGAAGGAGAAAGCTTGTGTTCACCTTGCCAGGTGGAAGTTACATAAATCTCACCTGTCACTGAAACAAACAGTTTTGTAGGAAAGTCTGGAGATACTGGAGAGGAACACTCACCCTGGAACACCACCAGAAGAATGATGTAGTCCAGTATAGGAGGGAAGGTGGAGCGAGGCATTTTTATATGGATTTACATCCAAATCTGCAGGGCTTTGGTTTGGATTTCTTTTATTTGTTGCTTTTATTGGGTTATATTTTGCCCTCCTGCAGGCATGTAGCTTTCATTAGATTCTATGCGCAGCAAGGGGAGAATGCAATGCTGGATGCTCACGCGCATATGTGCTTGCTCTCTGCTGTTAAAATTAATAAAACCTAATTGCTTTTTTTTCAGTCCTAGAGGCTTTTGCTGTGGTTATGTGGTATTTAGGAACTGTATTTAAAATCAGATCTAGGAATAGAACTGTATACTTGGTTCAGTGGTCAGATACAACAGTAAAAACATGAATAAATGTGACCCTTTTCTGTGTTACTAAAGAAACACCTAATGTGTCTGCCTAGAAAAAGTGGAATTAACCCTGTTGACAGTTTTCTTGGAAATAAAAGGCAGTATTTACAAGACAGTTTAATGAACCTCATTTGAAAAATGTCATATGGAACAGTACTCACAGCTGTGTTTAAAATGGATGGTCAGCAGAAGTATACGCCCTCGTTTTGGGGCATCATATAAATTATCAGGGGGTGAGTTCTCTCCTCTACTCAGGTGCAGAGAATGAGACCCTCAATGAGCTCCTCTCCACCGTATTTTAAAAATTATTTGCAGATGTGAAACTCCCTTTTCCTTTCCCTTGAAGTACCCAGAACTATAAGGAGGAAGAGTGCCTTGGGGCTGGATACAACAAAAATCACCCACATCCTGATACAGGAAAGCTTCCATCCCTCTCTCCCACCTCCTCAGTTAACAGTGGAGATATTTCTCCTTGCTGGAGAAGGTCTCTTCCTTTTGCCCTACTTCCTAGACCAGTATGTAGCTTCCTTCATCTGGCTGCTTCCATTTTCAAAATGGAAGATGGCTTTTCCCTACAGCCTTCTGGTGCCCTGGGCAGTCCCTACTTCATTATCTGGTGTGGAAGCAGAAACCTCTTCACGGTGTTGGATCTCTCTCTACAACTACCTGAAAGAAAGCGGGGATTGGCCTCTTCTCTCAATCAACAAGTGACAGGACAAGAGGAAATGGCCACAGGTTGCACCTCAGGGGAAGTTTGGGTTGGATATTAGGAAAATTTCTTTCCTTAAAGGGTTGTCAAGCCCTGGAACAGGCTGCCCAGGGCAGTGGTCAAGTTGTCATCGCTGGAGGGGTTTGAGGACATAGACACGTGGTGCTGAGGGCCATGGTTCAGTGGTGCCCTGGCAGTGCTGGGTTCACAGTTGGACTTGATGATCTTAAAGGTCTCTTCCAGCTGGAACAATTCTATGACTCTATGTGTTGACCAAGGGAGAGGAGCTTCTTGCCAAAACAGATGAATAAACCCAAGACAACTCCCGTGCCTTTGGAATGCCATTACTTCCACAAACTGCAAACCCGCTGCCTCCACACACCCCTGTCCTACGCAGGGCTTGTAAAATTTGCTGTTTGTTGTGCTGTTGGTGGCTTGGGGTTTGGTTGTTTTGTTGTTTGTTGGTTGTTTTTTTTTTTTGATGTTAAGGCCAGCTTTCTGTCTCTCTAACTCTTCAGGCTGCAGCAGCCCCACAGACCTCCCCGCCGGCCTCCAGAAGCAGCACCTTTCCCCACAGACCTCCAGAAGGAGCACCTTTCCCCACAGATCTCCAGAAGCACCTTTCCCCACAGACCTCCAGAAGCACCTTTCCCCACAGACCTCCAGAAGCAGCACCTTTCCCCACAGACCTCCAGAAGCAGCACCTTTCCCCACAGACCTCCAGAAGCACCTTTCCCCACAGACCTCCAGAAGCACCTGTCCCCACAGACCTCCAGAAGCAGCACCTTTCCCCACAGACCTCCAGAAGCAGCACCTTTCCCCGAAGACGGCCACCTCCTCCTCCCGCCCGCCCCGCCACAGCCTCCCGGGCCGCCTCGCGACCGACCGTTGGGCGCTCGAGCGGCGCCCGGCCCGGCCGCGCCCTTTCCCTCAGCAGCGCGGTCGGCAGATGGCGCCAGGCCCCGGCGGCCGCCCCG
>JAVSBS010006224.1:0-39713 GCA_033124195.1 Coracias cyanogaster
GAGTTCCTGTTTCCGAAAGAGTCCCTGATGATTCATGGGAGTCGTAGTTTAAGCTGACTTAAAAAGACATTTTAAAACTGGTGGGTCCGTTTGCCACACCCACAGCCCCTGAGCTGTGGGTGCTGCTCTGTGGAGCATGTGGCCTGTGGAGCCCAGGGCCATGAGGTGACTCTCTTGGGCTCTGCTGGTCAGGCTGGGAGGGAGACCTAGCTGATAGCAGTCATGGCCACTGACCACCTCCCACACAAGCTCTTCTGTGCCCATAGAAGGTGCTCAGAGGTACCCTGCCTTGTTTTAAATCTGGGAGATGTGTTTGGGTGCTGCCTATGAGAGTAAGATGAGTCACTGGCTGGACTCCTTCCCCTGAGCCTCCTGCAGTCCCTGGGGTTGCAGAGCTCTCGTTTGCAGCTTCACACCCAGGTTTAGAATATTATCTCTTGATGACACCACACTGGACAGGCTCATGCTCTGTGGGGCAACATTTGCTACTGACTCCCCGGCACTCGCTGTCCCTGCAGAGCCTCTGTGCTCCTGGCAGCTCCAAAGTCAACCTGCTATGCCAACTGGATGTGCACAAGTCTATGGGGCCAGATGAGATCAAACTGAGAGTGCTGAGGGAGCTGGTGGAGGAACTTGCTAAGCTGTATCATTTATCAGCAGTCCTGGTTAATAGGGGAGGGCCTGGATGAGTGGAGACTTGCCAGTGTGATGCCCACCTACAAGAAGGGCAGGAAGGAGGATCCGGGGAACTACCGGCTGGCTGGCTGGCTGAGCCCAGAGAGTTGTGGTAAATGGAGTTAAATCCAGTTGGCAGCCAGTCACAAGCGGTGTTCCCCAGGGCTCTGGGGCCAGTCCGATTGAATATCTTTACCAATGACCTGGATGAGGGGATTGAGTGCTCCCTTGGTAAATTTGCAGATGACATGAAATTAAGTGGGAGTGTCAATCTGCTTGAGGGTAGGAAAGCTTTGCAAAGGAATCTGGACAGGCTGGAGTGATGGGCTGAGGCCAGTGGTATAAGGTTTAACAAAGCCAAGTGCTGGGTCCTGCACTTCGGTCACAACAACCCCCGGCAACGCTCCAGACTTGGGGGAGAGTAGCTGGAAAGCTGTCTGGCAGAAAAGGACCTGGGAGTGCTGGTGGACAGCTGTCTGAACATGAGCCAGCAGTGTGGCCAAGAAGGCCAGCAGCATGCTGGCCTATATCAGCAATGGTGTGACCAGGAGGAATAGGGAGGTGATTTTGCCTCTGGACTTGGCACTTGTGAGACCCCACCTTGAGTACTGTGTCCAGTTTTGGGCAACACAGGACAAGAAGGACATTGAGGTGCCTGAACGGGTCCAGAGAGGGGCAATGAAGCTAGTGAGGGGTCTGGAGAATATGTCGTATGAGCAGCACCTGAGGTAACTGGGATTGTTTAGTCTGGAGAAGAGGAGGCTGAGGGGAGACCTCATTGCTCTTTACAACTAACTGAAAGGAGGTTGTAGCGAGGCTGGTGCTGATCTCTTCTCCTGGGTAACTAATAACAGGACAGGAGGTAATGGCCTCAAGTTGTGTCAGGGAACATTTAGATTGAAGGTGAGGAAGAAGTTATTCACTGAAAGAGTGATTAGCCACTGGAACAGGCTGCCCAGGAAAGTGGTAGAGTCATCATCCCTGGAGGTGTTAAAAAAAGAGGTTGATGTGGCACTTCAAGACATGATCTAGGGGTTAGAGAGATGTTCATGAAGGTTGGACTAGATGATCCTAGAGGTCTTTTCAAACCTGAGTGATTCTATGATTCTAAGTCCCTCCAGGAAAATGCTCCTCTGCCATCAGCCCTATGACCAGTTGCAGAGACTCAGGCAGGTTACCTGGAGACCGCTTGCCATCTGCATGGGCACTGGCCACCAACAAGCAACACCTGAACCAGCCCTAATTCCCCAGAAGGTCATACTAGGACCCTGATCTCATCACACTGAGTCAACAGAGAACAAGCAAAACAAAAAACCTCTTTAGAGTTTATTCCTTGGACATAGCCTTAGGAGCAACTTTGGAAGCAGATTGATGCCTTCAGGCACTGCCCTGAGGCGATCCCCTGCTACGATGGAGCTGCTGTTATGGAGACAGCTCTGTCAGAGAAGTGCCCATGGCCTGTCCCTGCCTGGAGTCACAGCACGGCCACGTAGCAGCACTGGCACCAAGCTGCCAGAGCACTCAGGCCTTCCAGCAGCCCAGGGGCTCAGCAGGAGAGTGTGCAAGTGTGGAGAGCTTTGTTGCAGCCAGTGAAGCGGCAGGCAGATAAGAGTTTTGAGGACGCGGTGCCCTCGAAGCCAGGTGTTAGACCATAACAAGATGTGATAAGGGGAGCTTGCTCGGAGAAGCTCATCCACAAACATTCCTGGTATGCGTCAATAGGGGAGGGGGTTGAGATAGAGCAAAGGTCCAATGATGAGCTTAGATCTTGTAATATGTTATGAGCCTCATTAGTGTGATTATAAAAGCGCGTCTGTAAATGCAATAAACGAGCCTTGCTGAGCACCATCTGGTGGGCATGTCTCCCGTCGTCTTCCACACATCCCTTCCTCCAAAAGAGGACAGCCTAGCTGCACAGAGGTGCTAGAGTTGTAGCAATCCTGCCAAACACACCACAGGTTTAGTAGGCATCGTTGAGCTGCCTCGCCACGCTAAGAATGTGCTTCGCTCCCTTGCTCAGAAGTAAACTAGCTAGTTCAACACCAAGATTCTCTGCAGCTTCCTGGGCCTGACCAGAGACGTTCTTGGCTGTGATGCCAACGTGCTGTACGTCATCATTTGGTCCATCTTCATTCTGCAAGTATAAACAACTCAAGGTAAGGCAGTGGCAAGGAGCAGGCAATGAATACTTTAAACCACATTTGAAAGGGGGCAAAATCTGCAGTCCTAGGAACCTTGGGAACAGTGCACTGTTACAGCCTCCTAGGAACCAAAAGTAAGAGATTTTGGAAGGTCTAGTTTTGTCGCTCAGATCTGGATTTTAAAGCCACTGTTGTTCACATACCTGTTGGGGATAACTAACATTGGTCTGCATAGTCTCCTTCAGGCTATCAGATCCATCCAAACTGTAGACTGCTCCTGTCAAATACAACTTGGAAAGACACAGAATAGGGATTAATACTGTTTTAATGAACAAACCGAAAGCCAACTACCCCCTTCTTTAAAAAAAAAAAAACAAACACCAAACATACAAAGTTGTTCATAGTGCAGTGGGATCAGAAGGAATAATGGTGGTACAATACAACTGTAAGAAAAGTAATTCCTGTCAGCGAAGATTTGAGCTTTTTCCTTGCTTGCTTTTTAAAATTTTCTCTCTATTTTTTCACCTCCTTAATCACACGCCATTGTGTAAATCCACCAATTTTCTGGGGTCATAAGCGAGACTCAGATCTGAGGGCAACACTTCCTTTAACAGGGTGGGGGTGGCAGAATCTGAGCATTTTCTAGAAGACTAAGCTTTAGTAGCCAGACTCATTCTTATACTCCTGGTTTGGACACAAACCTGGAAGGCTCAAGTCAGAAACCTATCAGCCCTATTTGGCTATAAAGATACCTGCTGGAGTTAGCTTCAGGGAAGTGCCAGGGAACACACATGCACTGGAACAGATTTTCAGAAATAATCCCATATAAACAAAGTACTGCTCACCTGGCCATCTTTCAGCATGGTGTTGACAGCAACAGGGACGCTGCATCCACCTTCCTAAAACAGAAAGCAGCTGACGCTAAGGCTCCCACTCGACATATTCAAAGCAGATGCCTCTGAAAAGTTTAGGCTGCAAACAACCCTGCCTATCGCTCTTCAGGCCCTTCTTGACTCAGAACTAATCGCCACTCCGCAGTTTTAGGAAAGCACAACATTTCCCATACTAGGTCATCAGGTCAACTGGCAAAGCAGTATTTACTGCTGCAGGCAGAAGAGCAAGGATGCCACACCTACCAAATGTTTCATAAAGGCTCTCTCAGCAATGCAGCATAACACAGTGTCTGCATCATGCAGGGCAGATACCATATTCAGTATCTCTTGGTCTTTGGCACGAACTTCCACTGCTAAAGCACCCTGTAAGAGGAAGAAGAAGAAAAAGAAACACACAACATAACAACCATCATAATTCCTCAGCTTCATACATCTCTGTGTGCACTCAGCGTTGGTCATGAAACAGAACTTGGAGGCTTGGATGCATTTCACTAAGGGAGCGATGTTTAGACAAACATAAGTAACAGCGACAAAACAATTATTTCCTAAACTGGAAATGAGACGGGGGGTGAATTGCACAATACCTGACAAATATGATCAAAATCAGTATTTCAGATTGAGTTTGCAGATTCGGCGCTTTGTTGCAATCACTAATGCACAGCCATCTCAGGTTTAGCAAGCTTGATACCCGCTGTACAGTACGGTGTAACTCAGCCAAACAGACAGCATGGGCTGGAATAGTTTGCCAGCCTAGAAACAAGAGCACTACAAATGTGCTCCAAGGCAGGTATTTCAGCGAGTGAAGACACCGTGCTTAAGGAAGGAGGAGGGAGCATCACAGGGCAAAGATACTACGTTGGCTCTGCACAATTACCTCAGCACAGCGCAACACTGACCCTGCCCCATATCTGCCACGTCACCCCAGTGTAACTGTGCCACATGTTACCTTTACCATTACTGATGGAAATCAGCCCACACCACATCAAGTAACCGAGCTGACTACCATTCTTTCCACAACCTCTGCCTAACTGTAACAGCCAACAAAAGAGATTGATGTAGTAGTTCTTTGGCAATGAACACATGAGAAGCATTTGGCACAATTAACTACTCTGACACACTGCTGACAGCTTTCAATATGCGGTACATCTTAAGATACAAAAGTTGTGACCTACCTGTCCAACAGCATACAGACAATCTTCAGGGCTCAGGAGCTGGAAGAAAGTAAAATCAGAGTTAACTCAAGTTGCACTGTTCTCTATACAGAAACCAAGAGACAAATTCTACACTCACTGCTAACCTCAACTGATTTTGTGCCTGACCTTTTCTGTGAAGAAGTATCACTTCGCTCTTCCCGTGCCTCACTGTTTCCACCCCTAAAGTGAGATAACGCACCTTCCTTCACCTCGACTGTAACACCTTGTGAATTAGCTTATCAGAAAAATCTTAGTCATGCACACTGCTGCACTGCTAGACCAAGTAATGTGAAATGCTGGGAGACGATCAGATTACAAACTGCTACTGCACCATGGAAAGCTGAACAGTACAAATTTTTGTACGAAGAAAATAAAAACCACCAATCTACCAGGGAAAAAAAAAAACCAAACCAAAACCCACAAACAAACAAAAACCCCACACATCCTCCCTGAAGCATATCACATCACAAGCTAATGTGGCAATGGATTCAGCAGACTGCATGCTCATCTTTGACAAGAAAACCGCAAGGGCGGAAAGGCAAGCGGTTGATGCTTTGGCAGAGAATGGAATTTTCTGCTTTGCTGCGCCTCACCTGACCAATGCGATTCTCCCAGCCCATTCTCTTCAGCCCAGCAGCAGCCAGGATGATGGCACTGAAGTCGTCCTTCTCATCTAGCTTCTTTAAGCGGGTATTTAAATTCCCTCTCTGTAGGAGTGATTAAGCAAGCATCGAAACAGCAGGCAAACCATCCTATGACCACTTAACATTTGCTTGAGTGTGTTTACAGAATGTACAGAATCCAATAGCCTCTAAATGAGAATCAGAGTACCTAAAACGAGTGTTAAATATGGACAATTGTTTCTTTAAGTAGAATTTTGCTGAGCACTGTGGAGTATTAATTCTAGCACTGACTCTCAACAGATATGCATGTCATTGAAGCACATTATCAACACAACTCCTTTTGATAGCAAAGAACCAGGTTACTAAGACAGAAGTAATGGTGCCTTTTACCACTAGTTCAGCAGCCCACATCAGAACTAGAGGCCCAAATTGCATCCAGGGTATCAGGAACCAATTGGCTTGTCACCTGCCAAGCAGTTTTTCAACATTCCTTAAGGTAAAATTCATTTGCATCCTGAATCTCAGCTAGATTAAGGCCAACCCCTTCTTTACAGCCTCGTGAGAAAGCAGGGGTCCAAATGGACTACAACTTGCTATCCAGTGCTCTCAGAATAGGTTAGTGGAGGGCAGCTTCTGAAGAAGCGGTTTAGTTCTTGTAGGTCAGGTGGTATAAATCAGTCTTAAATCTGTATTTTGCATTGTTATATTTTCCTGTTTGCTGCTTTACCCAGATCCCATGTTTTGCCAGAAAAGGATACAATATCCCTGAATTCTAACTGAGGGAACTTCTTTTTAAGCTGGGCTGCTCTCCGAAGTGAACTGGTTCCAATCACACTGTGGGGAAAATAAAATCAGTGAAATCCAGAATGCTCCTACACTTATGTCCAGCCAAAGATATGTCAGAACTTTAAAGAAAAGATACGGCAATTGAAATTAAGATCTAGAATCTACCAGCAATTTCTATCTCCTTAGAATAAAGAAATAAAGAATAAAGAAAACCATGCGAAGTTTAGCATAAAGCCTGGCTGAAGCTAGATGCCGGCAAGCCACTCTGCCAAAGAACTGATTTACAGGAAATGTTTTTGGAGGGCAATCCCTAGCCACTGCCAAGAACAGATGAAACACCACTTGTCACAGAAAAAAGATTCAGCTGCCCCAAACTGAACCAGACCTAGCCGGACAATCAAAGTTACTAAAATGGAGGGACTTCATAATTGACAGAAAGGCAGTGGGAGGACAACCTATGGAAAAACTAAGAGCACATAACTGGAAACCACAGAAAAATGCCCATCTGAGCAGTAAGCATTTTTTTCTAGAGATGTACACTCTTCACTTTTCTTCGCACCCTGGAACCTAACCTAGATGCTATTTTCCTGCCATCCAGATGTGCAGAAGCTCAAGACTACATTTGTGTTGCAGCTAGTTTGCTCCTTTAACACACAAAGAAAAAAAAAAAAATCTTCCCAATAGTTACCTTAACCTGGGTAATTTCACTCAGCTGTCTCAGGCAACATATTCCAAAAACCTCTACAAGAAGGCAGGTAATTCAAAATGAAGAAACTCCTCATGCTCCCAGCAGAACCGTAAGAAAGGGATGCAAAAAAAGAACAAAGAAATCGGAACTGGCTGGGTGAGAAAAGGAGCATGGCTCAGGCCCACGCAAACTAAAATACTGCACCAGACACCCTGTCTGCATTGTACGCACTCCCCAGTTGTAAGCACAGTGCAAAGGAGCAGGAATTCACTCTGGAGATTGTGATAAGAAAGGGTCTAACTTGAGAAAACACCACAACTCAAGGGTGGCTCAAGAGATCCAGCCTCACTGGGTGTGCAGCACTCCGGTGAGACAGTGTTGCTCTTTTTCAGCTAGTGGGTTCAGTGTAACGTCTATGGAAGGCTAATGGAAGACAGTGTAAAACCGCTCAAGGATAAAGCAAGGAGCTAATTGACTTGCTGCTGGCCACTATGAACAAACTCTGCTCTTCCACTTTTACATCTGACTGTCTTCCCCTTTGTGTCCCCACTCACCTCTTTTCAGGAAGGAGGCTCAGTGTTTTCCCACAGTTTTTGGGATGAAAGACAACAGCATCAAGTGGGTTTTCCCTTCTGTAAAACAATGCAAGTGCAGAATGGCTAACACATCATTGAATGGAAGGCTGTTAAGATTAACAGTTCTGCTATCAGCCCCCAGAGGAACTGCCTCTGGCTCCAGAATACCCCATCCTCACTGTAAACGCAAGAATTTCCAGCAAACCTGCTGGCTATGGAATGCTAGGACAGCTTCAGTGTTTCTGCTGTTTCAGAGATTAATAAGAGGGTGGGCAAACTAGAACACCTGAAAGCACCTAAGCTGCCTTTGCTTTCCTACCACTACCAACACTATAAAATGCAAGTCCCTCAGAGAATCAAACTTCACATCCACACTTACTTGCAGACAGCCCCAATGGTAAAGCCAGGAGGAAGAGATGTTGGCAGGTCCTTCAAGGAGTGAACCACGAGGTCAACTCTAAAAATCAGAGGACAGTAATCACTGAACATACAGTTGAGCTCACATGGTACCTACCAGAGGCTTGTGGGTCATCTACAGAAAAGTGTGAATCCACCCTGGGAATTTATTTGGAGAAGAGAGAGGAATCTAAGGATTCTATAGAACCCTAGTATTACTTTGGAAAAAACACTTCACCATTCCCTCTGGAAACATGCACATAGACTCATCATACCAATATGCAACCACTATGTTGTCTGGTATTATGCCTCCAACTGAAAGGAATAGCTAGCCAAAGTAAAAGCTATCTGCTTTGTTACAAGGCAAACAAACATTGTAAATGCTTGAGTCTCCAGTATTTTTGCATCAACCTTACTCGAAACTGCAGTATTGCATGCCTATGTGTCAGAATTTCAAAAGAATATACCCGGTTTTAAACCTACTTTAACTAAGGCATAAGCACCACTTAAACTCTCCTCAGGATACTGAAAAACAAACAAACAACAACAAAAAAAATAAAGCGCTCATCCCTCTGCTCCAGCAGGAACCTGAACCCAGTTTTTCTGTAGAAAGAAGTTACCCAGAAAGCAGCACAACTTCACCATGCCCATTCCTCCTGCATAATTAGCATGCAAATATATTAATAAATGATAACAGTAAACATGTTCTACAAATATGTTAACACCACCAAGCAAAGTATTTTTAAAAGAACGTACTTGCAAGCAGGAATTAGATTACATCCTCTCGGATACACATGTAATGCACAGATCACAGGAGAAACAAAAAAAAAAAAAACAAACAACAGTGGCAGACCAAGCCACGGAACAACTCCACTTCAAAGTATGTGGCTTAAGCCCGGGGTAGAGAAGGGAAGGAAAAAAAGACAATGACTTATGAAAGGATTTCTTTCTTATCCAGCAGAGAAGGAAACTGGATCATTTATGCAGCAAGTCAAAGATGTCCAAAGAGCACCATGAATGCCAGAGGAGGAAGAGAAAACAATGAGTTCTTACTCATTTCTTTCAAGTGCGTTTTCCAGCTCTTTGGTGAAGAGGCTCTTCTCCCCGATCTATATATAAATGGAGGAACATGAATCATAAAAGAAAAACATCTGCAAATACAATTATTTTTTGGTAGGGAAAGAAGAGCTCCTTTACCTTGGAAAGCGCGGTATCCAAGATCTTGTCTCCGGTCGTTGACATGGCAACTGTTCAGAGAGAGCACAGGTAAAACATGAGGCTCAGTCAGAGCCTAAGCTGGAAACATCTCTGTAACAAGCAGTACAGTGCCACGTGCCACTACAGGAGCACAGACTTAAGACAAAGAGGAGCTCACTTCTCGAAATAAACTGCACTCAAGGTAAGTGAAATTGAGACTTCCTTCACTGACCTCAAAAACAGAAAGAGGAAAGCTGACCCAACAGAAATTGCCACTGTCTTTCTCTGGAGTGCCACTCCACTAAACAGGTACTCAACAGTTCTCTTCAGTGCCATCCCATTATTCCTGTTGAAAGCCTCAAGATCCAGACAGGAAAACATCCCTAATGTACAGTAGGTGCAGCCAGAGCAATACCAGGTTCTCAAATGGAGCAACATAACACCAGCTGCATGACATACTCAGAGTTTCAATCATGAGCTTATGAAATCTATCATTCTCCCCTAGTAGAAACCAGCAACAGTTGCTCAGCCGCACAACCCAACTCAATTCAGACAGCACTCTTAGATAAGCAGGGTCAAACCCTCTTCCTTGTAACTGCACTCTACACACACCTTCTTGCACACAAAGATAAACGTCACACTCCTGCTGCCATCTAACCCAGAGCAGCTCAGAAAAAGACCTACCAATTTCAAAGTGGAGGTGGGGGTATAGCTGACGGAGCCTCTCAACCACGCTGTCTGTTTGAATCCGGGCCAGCTGCAACAAAGCAGAAAGCAAAGGCCTAAACGAAGAGCACATAATCCATACAGTTGCTAGGGAGGACTCCCACTCTTGGATGGTCAGGCATCTCTGACTGCTACATTCTCTAAATTGAAAGCATTAGAAATAAGTAGCCCCTAGTAAAAATGCTCCTACCTGCAAAATCCTCGAATCACCTGAACTCATACCATGACCAGGGCATTTCACTGAAGAACTATTTTTTTTTATCGACTAAGTGGCAGAACAATATCTCCCCATGTCAAGCACTGTCATGCTCCAAGCACTGGCAAGGCAAAGCAAGAATTTATTGAGTCAAGAAGAGCAAGTAGAATAGAAGCCTACACGTGAGGATTTGCAGGCTCTACTTCCAGCTGTGTTGTTAAGATCATCAGCTGTCCCCCAGCCAGAAATTCCACCCTTATTCACGGACAGTGGTTACCCAACTTTGAGCTCATTGGTACACCTCTGCAGAATGCGACTGCTGAAAGATTCCTGCTCATCAGCAAGCAGGCAGAAAGGTAAGCAAAGCCATCCCTCCTGTTGCCCAGCGACGAAAGAACAAGTCATATTGATCGCATACTGGATACCCTCTGCTTTTTCTAAGAGAGAGAATTTTACCAATACTGCCAAGTTTTTCCAAGCAGCAGCAGTCTCAAGCAACCACAAAGGAGTTTCAGTTTTTCTCCCATTAATGAGCTGTGTAGCCTGGGGTAATTAACTTAGTTCTCAGGACTGTAGCTTCCCTACATGTAAAACGAGTGTAAGTAGCTGCTTCCCTTTGTAAACGGCCACAAGAGCCTCAGGTTAGGAAAAGTAGCAGGCATGCACGGCTACCACCCTTGCCCCGATGCCTTCGTGAAACACCTTCCTGAAAGTGCAGAATTCTGCTTAGAACGTGCAACCAGAATGAATAAGATTATCTCGGAACAAAGGTCTGAAGAACAGTTATCTCCGTTGCGAGCCTGCTCCTCCCCGCTGCAAGCAGCTGGCAAGAGATACCCGCTCTATCTCTGGACACGTCCCGTCTCTTCCCTGTCCTTTGTGGCGGCTGAAGCCGTTAGGCGTTGGGGGTTTTTCCGCTGCGTTCTGGGTTTTTTTTCCTGCCTCCCTAGAAGGATGTACATGCCTTCCAGGTTAGTCCATCCACAGCAGGATCCCCGTTATTCCGGGGGGGCACTCGCCCCCTCATCCCCCGCCCGCCTGCTTAGAAGGGACCGTCACCCGGGCTCCAAATGAACCGCTTCCAGAGCTTTTTCTCGGAGTCCCCAAAAAGAACCAGAGCGGAGGAACCTCCCCACGAGGGAGCTCAGCCCGGCTCTGCCCCCGATCAGCAGCAGAGCGCAGGGAGCCGGGATGCCGGCCTCGCTGAGCCGTTCCTCGGACCCTCGTCCCAGGCGGCGGGACGAAGGCCCCGCTGCCAGGCCGCGCCACGCACCCGCCCCTCAGGCCTCCCGGCCCGCTGCGCCCAGCCCCGCCGCTGCCCACCTGGCTCCGGCGGGTGCCCACACGAACCGCTCTGCCGCCCACGCCGTTCTCGCCCTGCAGCAACAACCGGGTCAGCGCTGCCCCACCGCCGCAACACACCGCCCACCGCCCGCCTCCCGCCCGCTCCCGCTCCCTCCCCGCCGCTCGCCACAGCGCGGCCCCGCGCCCTGCGCCCCGCCCGCAGCCCCCGCGGGACTCCGACTCACGGCGGCCGTGCTCGGCGCCGCCATGGCTCTGCCGAGCCCTCAGCTCTCCCCGCACTGCCCCGCGGCGCGACACCGCCTCCAGACGTCACTTCCGGCTGCCCGCGTGAGCCACGCCCGCCGCCAGGCGGTAACGGCCGCGACGCTCGAGCCGCGCCCGGCACCCAGCGCGCGCACTGCTCAGCGCGTCCTTTATTGTGGCCCGGGGGCCCGGCGGGGCCAGGCCCGGGTCCGGGCCGCCCGCCACGCACAGGGAGCCCCGTACAGCCCGAGAGGGGCGCGGCCCGCGCTCAGGTGCTGCGCTTGGCGTGGAGAAGCAGCTCCCGCTGCAGGCCGGCCTCGATCGTGGCAGCCGCCTTTCCCGGGGGCAGGTCCGTGATGAGGGTGAGCTTGTTGAAGACGCCTCGGCCAAAGTAGTCGGCGACCACGGAGAAGCCATCGTTGGCACACTTGAGCTGCCGGACACAAAGGAGCAGCGTCAGCAAAAGCCTCCAGCCCCTGCCCGGACAGCCTGGTCACTAGAGGCACGGCAGCCCCGGGCGCTCCTTGGCTCCTCTGCTGCCTCAAATGCCAGCGCTGCATTAGGTTCCACCTCTTGTTTCAACCCTACATTTGAGCCATGCACCGAGAAGGTGATGAATACTTATCTTAAGCAGGAAAGCAACTGCCTCAGCTAGTCTCGTTTCCACATGCGTTAACATGTTCTAGCTAATGCCCCATTCTCGGCTTCACCGCTTCATCCTTGGGACATAATGAAGACACAACACTTTTGGCGTACCCCAACTGCAATGTCCTATCCCCATCCCAATTCACACAACTTTTTTTCCTTTCTCCTTCATTTGTTCAATGTGCCTTGCTGACCAGCTGTCACACTGAGCCACAGGTCTCACTCCGCTTTAAGGTCAGGTGAGAACAGGTTCTCTTTCATCTTTGGAGAGCATCAAGGACTCTTTAAGCCCTCCAGGTAAGGCAGTCACCCTAGAGCCTGATGCCTCATTATTTGCAGTCAACATAACCTTGTTTATAAAATGCTTCCACCCTTACCCCTCTCTACCAGCCTCTGGGGATCTGTAAACCAACCTAAACCCTATTTATTTAAACTTGGTAAGATGACCAATGTTACTCTACCTGATGCTGAAACTGGTCATGCAGATCTCTCTTCTGCTCCTGCGCTCGGATCATGTCCATCACTTTGCGATTTTCTGGCATGCAAGTAGGACATTCTGAATCACTCTCTGAGTAGCTCTCAAAGCAATGCTGGTGGAAGGAATGACCACACAGGAAGTGCACTGATGGCAGCTCCAGGGCACTGGTGCAAATGCTACACTTGGTCTTCTGAAAGATCTTGGGACTGAGAGAGTGAGAACAGGCAAAAACCACAAAGTTTGTTTTTCCTTAATGAAAGACAGTAACAGTTCTATCCTATACAAGACAAGACACCTCACAGTCCCACACCTTGCTTTTAACTCCTCAATCTCCTGACGGATCCTTGTAGTTTCTTCTCGGTATTTTTGAATTCTCTGCTCATCTTGCTCTATCTGGCGGCTCTGCTTCTGCAGCTTGTTGACAAGATAATCCTTAATCACAGAGAGGGTGGCAGTGGAGTTATGAGCCAGCGTCTGCACAACTGAGAGCAACTGAGATGTTAGTTTAAACACAAGCAGAAAAACTGCAGCTACAGCAGTCATACCTGCACAGACCACTTGCCTGTAAAAGGGTGCTTACAGGCAAAGGCAGTCAGCATTCTGACCAAATGAGAGCGCTCACTTAAAGACTCATTTTCAGTCTGACCTCTTCTAGAAATGGGTGACTGGGAGCATGTTTGGATAGCTCAGACCAAAAGGGGGAAAGCAAGGATCTACTGGATTGGATTTCATTTCAGCTTCTCCACCAAGGCACAAAGGAAGTTTCAGCAAGCCCTTTACCTCCCCACACTGAGAGAACAGAAATCACATACAGGTATCTCTACAACTGACACCACAGATCTTTTTCTTTCCTAATTACGGAGCTGTGACTTGCATCGCTCTTCCTTACAGAGCAGGTTATTACTTCAAACAGCGGGCTCAAACTTCACCAATACTTCTCTCAAATTTCTAATTTACACTGAGTGCTATAAACTAATTTGGTTGGGAGTTGTTTCTTTTGCTTTTGGTTTGGGGCGGAAGCAGGGTGCCACATGTCATTATACCAAGCAGCGGAGGCATAAGATTCTTGTTCTCAATGTGTTTCAGCACAGCAGCAATATACTCTTTGCAGTCCTCTTCCTTCCGTGCAAAGTAGCCGAGAGCCTGCTCCCAAAGACAAGCCTCTTGGTCTCCATACAGCTCGCACACCTCGATCACTTTCTTGTACTGCTCATTCTGCATGTGGTAGTGCATGATCTGTTGGAAACTACAAGAGAAAGACTTGTCAGCTGCTACAATCCACCTCCCCTTTTGAGTTGTGACAGGGACCTCTGGTTTTCACCCAGCTGTGCAATCCCCCGACATTCACACAAAAGCCAAGACAGATCTGTCATTCACTCTCTACATAACTGCCCTGCTCTAACAACATATTTTCAGCTGAGCAATGATCTACAGTTCCCGTACTGAGATACTAAAGAGCGCTCATTACCATTTTAAGAGAGGGACATTCATGGCTCAAAATTCCTGCAGTGAGGTGGGAGGGACAGAACTCTACAGACAAGAGCAACACTCACAGTTTGCCCTGCTCATAGAGGTAGAGGACACCATCCTTGAAATTGTGCATCTGACACAAGACTAAGGCCTTATCAAAGACTGTCTTGAACCTTCCACTCTTCAGGAGGGTGAGGGCTTCAGCGTGCAGCTTCTCCTTGATCTACAGAGAAAGGGGAGAGGTCAGGGAGAGCAAAACACACACACAGAGGACATTTTGCACTGAGACCTGACAACCATTTGCAGCTCTTTGAAAGAGGAGGACAGTTTCACTGTTTGCAAACGGGATGTGATTTCTTTCACCCAAACAGCCAGCATCCTCAGAGATCTAAGCAAGCAAACAGAGCTACTTTTGTGGGCAAGGAATCTACCCACAGAGGTTTTATTGTCTGGCATCTGTTCTTAAATGAGATTCATAGGTCAGTCTCCCCGAAAGGAGTATTCTCCTAGCTAGCAGGCTGCTCTCCCATTTCTGTGCCATTTGTCCAGCCCAGTGTATGTATTGCATAATGTTACCAATGACCACCTGGAAGGGTTAATATTGCATAAATGCAAATAGCATCGAACAGACCAAATCTCCCTCTCAAAACACAAAGCTGGGGGAGCTCAAACCTGCTCATCTTGTTCATGTGCCCAGTTCTGGAGTCGAAGTTCCAGTAAAGTGTCATAGACACCTTGTGGAGAGTCAGCCTGCACCTCAGTCATGTGCTCCAGAAAAGCCTTCAGTTCTCGGGAGTTGTTTGCAAAGACTGGAATGAACTCCTCTGAATTAGCCTGTAACACAGCCAGAAAAAGTCAAGCACTCAGATCAGTCGCAGCTAAATTGGTACTTCCTCGCTGCCACGCAGAGCGCTCATTTCCAGAGTATGCGATGCATCGGATACAGCACGGTACAGGACGCTGATTACGGCAGGAATTGGTTCTGAGCAACGGCTTGAAGCAGTCTCTTGACTCTGGGACTACCAGCACACCAGGATGGGGCTTCTTCTTATACCAAAAACATCGGGTCTGCACCACAAGGCACGCAGGAGCGCTCACCTGCTGCAAAGTTACTACTCAAGAGCAACAACTCTCAGTCAATGCAAACTGTACCTTTTTTCCTTCCAGCATCCCAGGACCTTCATTGTCTCCCGAAGGCCGGTAATCAGTGCAAAGGATTTTCAGCAATTCTGTGGTCTCATTAGGGACATGGTGCATCAAGATTTTACCATACCGCTTCATGTTACTCTCTGCCTGATCAAAAGGCAGTTTTCCAATGTAGCGCAAAGCCTCTTGGTAATTCTGTGGAGGCAGCCAGCAAAATAATTACATGACATAAGCCCTTGCTCTCCACTTCAAGGTTAAGACAGAAAGCATTGAAGACATACGGCAAGTAAGCCACGGACACCAACCATCATTTGCTCTGAATTACCACCTATTTCATTACTCCTGCTTGTTTTCCTCCTCAGGGAGGAAGACTGATGGTGGCCCAGAGAAAGAGAGTATTATATAGATCAATCTCTTGCTAACAAGCCTCCCTCCACTGAAACGGCACTGTAAAAAGCCACATCTGAAACAGAACAAATAAGAGCCTCCGATTTCCACCCTTGGTGTACCACATAAGCCAAAAGTGGAAAGCCAACATGCAAACAGCAGCAGGCTTTGCTACTGCTGCCTCAGTAGTCCTGTCAGCACGCTAGCCTCAGGGAAGAGGTCAGTCAAATGGTATTCTCGCTAAAGAGGAGGCTACCGAAGCAGTATTCTCCCCATTAAGAACATGGGAGCAATAATGACTTCTCACCTTGATGTCCTCTAGCTGGATTTTGAGGTACCATTCGTGATGTGCATGCTTCTCTGCCAGGTACACAGCATGCGAGTAGTAACCCGCTTGACGAAGCACCTTGATTGCCGTTTCCACATCAAAGCGGACCTCGCTCTCACTTGTCTACAAGAACAAAAGTGGAAAGATGATCCCTCAGCAACATTCCCACAGCCTACTAGCAGCAATCATTTATGTAAGAGGAAGAAAGCCAGAGCAGGGACAACGTGGTACCTCTCATGCAAGGGGAACATCACAAGTTCAGAAAGGAAGCAGTCTAACCACCTCTCATTAGCTCGCCAGTCACACTGGCAAAAGCCAGCACACTCCACAGAGGTGGCAAGCCAGCCAAACAGAACCTAAACAAGAGGTTGGAAATAAAGGAGCAAAGACAGGGGTACTCAGGGACAAATCCATTCTCCTCTCTCTCAATAGTCCCACAAGAGCCAATTTACAATGTCACTGCTACCTCTTTTTAATTATTATGATGACATAACTTTCTACGATTTCACCTTCCCCCGATACCTTAATGAACTCCTCCAGTTTGGAGCTGTCTTTGAGTTTGGTATAGCAGTTCAGCAGAAGTGTAGTATGGTCTGCATTGGCCAGGGACTGCAGGTGGAGCGTCTGCAGATAAGCAGTGAGGTTGTGGATACGCTGAGCATCCAGGAATTTCCGAATAACGTAAGATGGTTCAAGCTTCCCTATAGTTCTGGAAGGGGAAGGGTCACATTACAAGAGAAGTCAAAGTCTTCCTTAACTTCACTTACATAACAAGACGTCAGCTTCAACACTCGTGTCCTAATGGAGCAGTTTAGCCCCAGTTATCCTGACAATTAAAGCAAGTTGACAGTAAAATATGTGCTGACTCTCACTAGATGTCAGGACTCCGAAGTTTCAGTTGTACGTGAACATAACACTTTATGGCGTTTTAAAGCGACTGAACGCAAAATATTCAGTAAGCCTCAAAACAGGCTGCTTCCTGTTTTAAAAACCCCAAGGTGTTTTAAAACAGATATCAAGCTGTTTGAGCATATTCCATAAGACCACCATACATAGACAAATCACATCTTCTGTTTCACCTAGAGCCATGTCTTGTTTATGATGACACTATCAGGCCATACTCCATCCCAATGTGCCTTGATTATTCACATTAAAATATGATCAAAGAAGAGAACTTTAACATAAGGTATACAGAGCAATCCTCAAGCAACTTTTTCTGAGACTTAATAGCACTGACACATTTCTCTCTACCGACAGAATTTTCACCTTAAGTCATGCTTCGTTTGGTTGGGTTTTATTCCTGGGCTGAAATAGAAATCAAGGCCTCTGCAGCTCCTGTCTGTACTACACCATCCTGGCTCCACAGGACCCCTGCTTACCGGATATACTGCTGGATGGCTCCATCATGGTTCCCTTTGTTATACAGATGATCACCATATTGCCGGAAAATCTCTGACAAACCATCGCTGTCCAAGTGATGGCTCTTGGCCAGGTTGATGGCCATTTCAAATAAGTTCTTTCTGAACAGCATCTGTTAAATACACAGTAAGAGCAGTATGAGGGAAATACTATACCACAAAACAAGTTCAAGCATACCTAGAAAACAAGTTGTTTATTCACTTTGGTGCTGTATACATAGATGTGCTCAGGCTTTTAAATACCAAATACCTTATAACACTGATTATGCTGAAAAGCTATCAGGTCACTTGTTACATAACTCACTGACCTGAATGGTACGACTTTTCAATCTGCAGACTCAGTACAATCCTGCAGACATAAGGCAGAGACTAATAACAAAACAGATTTACATGCCTCGAGTTTGGTTTGCGTATCCTTCTCCTGCAGTACGTGAATCTTCCCATCTCTGGTCAGTACATACAGAGAACCCCACTCTGCTAAGACATCCACTATATCATCGAAGATTGAGCTGTATGCAATGAACTTGTTGCACAAATCATAGATATTCAGGACTTGTTTGTCCAAATTCTGTGCCTCATTCCCAGCAAACTCTGATCTGGAGAGCAGAAGCAAGTTTTAGAAAACAAGGAGAGTGTAACTCAGAGTCTTGAGACCTATGAAAACCAGAGATGTCCAGAGAGCAAGACAAATGGGGTTCATTTCAGCAATTAAACTAAGTGGACCCAGAGGTGAAACACCATCTACTTATACATGAATTCCATCTGTGTGTTAGACTGAGAAATTCATGGGACAGGAAAAAATCCCACTGATTCAGCATGCTTTAACTGTGCTGCTCTCACAACGGAAGTTAACTGATATATGGGTCCAGATTAGTCTTAACAACCTCCAGTAAAGTTGCAATTGGCCCCCAAGAGCAAAGCTTCCCAGGGAAAAAGGAAAAAGAGGGAAAGCAGGAAGCTGCAAGAGCAAAAAGAACTCATCTGTTCCAAGAAGCCCTACTTTGGAGAAGTCTTCTGGTCCTTGGAGACAACGATGAGGTATCCTCGATACCAGTGAACAATCAGCTTTTGTCCCTCAAAGGCAAAGCAGGGGCCACGTTCATCTGGTTGATAAAGGTACACACATTCATTTCCTGCCACAACGAACTGGAGATCCTGGGAGGGGTCGCTAAGAGATGAACAGCGCAATCCACAACCATGAGTGTCCAGCTCCAGGTGAGGATAGTCCTTCACTGAAAGCATATAAGACTACAGAGGAAACACAGGGTTTGGGGGATTACTCTCCAAACTAGACTCTGAAGACAATGCAATTTGCAAGTCCAATTAACTTCCCACCTGGATGTTCTCTGTGGTCACCACAAATAGATGTGTTGTTTTGCCAGACTGACGGAAAGCAAGGCCAGTAACTGGATAACCACCTTCATGTAGGATCTGGGTCTTACTATGCCGGTCTCGAGTGATGTCTCCTTTTGTAAGTACAACACTCCCATCTGCAAAACCTGATGAAGGGGACAAAATAAACTGTTACTTGTATGGCGCACCCGCGATATTATTCAGTGTAAGTTAAGGCAGCTCCAGCCAGTGACACCACCCTCCTCGCCAGCAAGGTATTAAGTCATAGGATTGCTGCAGGTTCTTGTGCTAAGGAAGCATGCGCCAAACCACCCCCAATTACTCCTGTTACGGTTCAGAGATGTCACCCGCCTGCACACACGAAGTCACTGCTCAGCAAGGCTCAACTTGCTTTCCATACCCAAGCTGCACTGGCAAGTTATTTTTGTTTGAGTCTGCTTGTATTTTGTTCTATTAATAGCTTTCTCATCCACCAATTGTAACTATCATTTCCATTCACTTGCTTATTTGAAACACACTACATGCCGTAAAAAGACTAAAGGGACTTCCTCAGAGCAAGTAAAATATGGTTTCCACAACTTGCCAACAGACCCAGTCCTGAAAGCTGTTCCACGCAGAAGGCCATGACACACATACAGAAAACTTTTTTATTTCAGTGCAGGGATCAATGCGCTGAAAGCACTTGTAACCTCACAACATTACTGCTCTTACTCTGTCAGAAGGTAAGCAAGAAATATTACAGAGAAATGGTCAAAGCTAAAAACAGAAATAGACTTTTTTCTTTTAATAAAAGCTTTCTATATAGTGCTTGAAAAATAAATCTCCGTAACATTAAGTATCACAAAATCTGTGTTTTTTCCCATACTACAACAAAAGCTCAATTTAATGCTCAGTTCAATAAATGTGCAACCTTACTGACTGGCAGGGTAAAACGACATCAACTAAAAAGTATCTTTTTAAGTATCAAAGTTATTACTGTAATATATTCAGACTCAGGCTAAATCTACATATTTATCTTCTCAAGCTCTCTGATGGTGCAAGATATGCTATCTGGCTGTGAGAATAACAAAAAAACTGCATGAGAAGAAAAACTGTCAAAAATTCTATGCTGATTTTTGTGCTACCTATTCATTTTTCCTTACATCTGAGAAAGGAGCGTAACCTTTTTCTTAAACTATTACAGTTCCATTTTACTTACCAATAGCCATGAAATTAAGATTCTCGTGGACAGTTAGGCAGGAGACAACTGTGGGCTTGTTACCTGGTATTGCTGGAAAAATTCGTGTGCAGAGAGGATTGCCACCATCTCGTTTCTCCAGGTTCCAGACTTTAACCTACAAACAACAATGGTCTGGCATAAGCAAAACATGAGGCATTAGGAGGCCAAGACCTGGCATCAAATGCAACAGTGCCCAGAATGAGCAAGCTACCTAAGGTGAGTGAAGTCACCCAAGGTTACCATGGTAGTCTTAAGAAAGACTGGCAATACAAGTGTATTTTCGTTCCTCTGTCATTTGACTTACCAAGGGGTTAATACCCTCTTCATCCTCACCAACAGAAACCAAGATACTGTGCTGCTTCAGCTGGTACAGGTGCGTTACCCTGAGCTTGTAAGCTTGGAAACTACTGAGTTGAAGGGAACGAGGCAAAAACCAAATCTGACCTTCCATATGTAGATCACAGTTAAGGCACACAAAAGAAAAAGAACCAACAAACCCACACGTCCAATCATATCAGACCCAAAAACCTCAACGCGTGCTTTTTGCTGACCTCTGGCAAGGCTACAGCAAAGGCACTTCTGCAGAGCGACCCAAGAGCACCAAAACACCTAGTAGCGCTGTTCTTTAACAGGCAAAAGACAGCCAAGCGGGGGAGGCCCGAGCACCCTCCGGTCCGCGCAGGAGCCCACAGCTCCAGAGCCTCGCCCGCCGCCCAGCCCCGCCCCGGCTCCCGGCCCCACCGAGCTCCGCAAGGCCAAAACGCCCGGCACCGCCGCCGCACAGGATATCCCCGAACACGAGGCTTCCCCGGCCCGAGTCGCAGACCGCGATGCCCGGCGGCAGCGCGAAGGGCTTCCCGCCGGCCCCATCCGGCCCCGGCGGCTCCTTCACCGTCTCCCTGTCAAAGAAGACGAAGCGGCGCCACTGGAGGTAGGCGGCCATGTTGGGGGCGGGCCGAGCCCCTCGCTTCTCACGTGACCCGCGCCCCGGGGGTGGTGCTCGCTGCTCCGCACTGCGCATGCGCGCGCTCAGCTGCCCCCTCACGAGCCGCGGATCTCAGCGGAGACGCGCCGGGAGGTGCCGCTGCGCCAGAAAACGAGACCAAACGGGAGTTCCAGGGAGCTTTTATTGAATTTCATCAACAAAATCAGGGTTTTACCATTCATCTTTTTTGCACTCAGAACTCATGATGCCCTTCACAAGTCGGTGCTGCCACGCACGTACAGCCAGAGAAAATACATTCTCAACGAAATCTGAGCTCCGCTGGAGAGTTTGCCAATTATCGATTGAACAGAAAGCCAATTTCCCCCTCCCGCCCCGTACAGTTTTCAAGGACTAGTCCATGTTGTTTGCTGGTTAACAGTAAGAATACCAATCTCTTGACTAGGAACCAGTGGATTATGATACTCCACCTAAATCGCAAATAATTTCTTTTCCTGAAATAAAAGTTCCAGTTTCTTTTAATAAAGGGAACCGTGACTATTTTCTTCTCCTGACACCCCTTCCCCATGATTATTGGTTAAAATACAGCAAGGCTGTATCTTAATGAACCCAACCCTACCCCCCCCACCCCTCCTTACCCTTCCCAATCTTGTCTACAGCAGAATTTAACAATGCTTCCACGTAGGGACGTTTTAGCAACACAACAGTCAACTGAGCAAAACCTACAGGATAATCTGCCAAAGCCTCATTTTTAAGATCCAAGGCACACTCTTTGGCCCAGAGCTCTTGGCCCTGGTTTATTACAAAGAGAAACTGACTCACAAAAGATGGACCAGAAGTTCACAGCAGAGAACTTCCTGTACAGGCTACTGTTGCCCAACCTTTACCATGGTGGCCCTACTGCTGGAGTTCCTGGGAACAAAATTCACTTTATCCTCAGAAAGCAACAGCTACTCAGCTCCAGCGGCATTACAAAGTCCAACAGTAGGAGAAGAACCACCACAACGGCAGCCTGGGAGATGCAGCATGGCATTTCCATAACGTCTAGAACAGAAACCGAGGCAGGACAGCCATCTGCTCAGGTTTGTGCCCTATCAGTCATAAAAAAAAAAACCCAACAAACAAAACACCAAGTGTGTGAAGCATTCTTAAATCCTTGGAGCAGACACCCTCCCCCATCCCAAATAAAAATAAAGAACTAAAGATCAGAATGAGATGATTTGATACCAACACGTACACAACATGAATTCATGTTGAGCTTCCCTGTTCTTACCCACAAAAAAAGTCACAGAGGGCAAAGGAAAGATGCTCCCATCTCATTCTGGAAACTGAAAGGTACTTGAAACCAACCCACCCACCTCCCTTTGGGAAAAGCCCTCCAGCAACTGCAGTGCATTCCTGACAGCAGACACCCAGAGGTTTTGCATCACCCTCTTCACAGCCACTTCACCCAGCTGTGAAGCTCCATTTCATCAGATTCACAGTGATGCTTTTAGACTTCCAAGGGGAAAAGTGCAGAATACATCAGATTCTCATTATATCATCTTTGTCAGAGGAAGTATTTGACCTCGGGCTCATCACTGAAGGCTCCAACTAATGCATAAATGTAAAGGCTGGTAGTGACCAGCAAAAAGAGGAGCTCACAAGAGTAGTCAGGAAGCCAAGATTTATACATACTCCTTACTCCAGGGTAGGGGAAAAAAAAAAACAAAAACAAAAACCACACACCTCAAAGAAATATAAAAAAAATTAAAAAAACACCCCCCCACCCCCCAAAAAAAACACAAATAAAAAAAACTAGGATTATCCTAGTCCTTTGGAGCATCTTTCCATTTGCAAGATCACATCTGTTAGAGATAGCCTATTAGCACCAAAAATAGGCTGCTTCCCTTTTGACAAGAAGCCACCTAAAAATGGTGCTCCCGATAGTTTAGGTAAGTGCCAATCCTCAATCAGAGGCCAAGGTTAAAGTAATACTTTCAAAAGTTCTGTGCTTCAAGAGGGACCATCAACGCATGGCACCAGGCTAACCTACCACAAATCCAAGCAGAGCACACACATCTGACTCAACATCGCTATCCTGTTCTTGTTACATGTGCATGCCCTGGTTAAGATACAAAACTTGTATTTACATTTGTCATGTCTTTGTTGCACTAAAATGATCCCTCTTCTGTCTCTGGAAAATCATAAGCTGGCTGCAGTACAAGAGCAAGATTTTACTTTTGGTCAAAGTTACCACCCACAAACTCCCACCCCCCATCCCCAAAAAGCACCCCCAAAATTGTTTACATTTAGTACCTGCCAGTCAGATGTAAGCTGTGTGGCTCACAGAGCATCTGTGACCAAGCTCTTGAGTTTGTGTTCTAGTGCAGCATTTGCTACAAATATGGAGTCACTGCTGATGAAAGGAAAAAAACAAAATCCCAAACAAACACCTTTCCATCTTGTAAAGTTGTTGTCAGGAGGCACCTGGCTTCTATTTATGATCCTCAAGGAAATGAATGGCTAAGTCCATCTTGTAGTTCCAAACAATTTCACCCAAATTTAAAAAAAAAAGTCAAAATGGGGAGAAGTTAAGACAATTAATTCCTGCCTCAAAGGTAAGCAAGCGCGGTGTGAGTGCGGCATCTGTATATGCAATAAACGACTGAGCAAAAGGGATTGCATTCATCCAGGTGCCTCCTGACAGTGTTGGCGAACAGGCTAAAAGGGAATTTTAAAAGAGTACAGTTTTTGATTTGTCTCACTCCTTTTGCCTGTAGATCAGGCCAAACCTCAAGCATGTTGGGAGGGGCACAATTTAAAGCAACACTACTTAACCAAAAAGCACTTTTCAGCAATATACAACGCAAAATGACAGACAGCAATTCATGCCAAAACAGAAGATGGCAAGCAGCTTGCTGCACCTTCTGATGCTACCAGGGGTTTGCCCTCACCTGCTCACAAGTCTGTAGAGGCCACTCTGGGCAAAAAATGTGCAACGCTGCAGGAAGTAAATCGATCCCACAAAGCTCCAGGACTGTCAGTTTATGCATGTAAATTGGTTTTTTTTTACGGCTTCTCTTAAACTCAAATCCATGCCTTATGTATACGCTGCTCAGCAACACTGACACCGCTGGATTTCCCTTCACATCATGGTGGAACACAGGTCATGGTCCCCTCCAGAGCGTGTCAAGTTCCTGAAGTTGCACAGGGGGAAATCGAAGAGTATCTCCCACCAGGCTGAGCTACAGATTTGGAGGCCTCACAGCCCCACAAGTGATCTCTTCCACATGAGCAGTACAGGATAGTGTCACTAGCACCAGAGCAAACCCACCCTGACAAGGAACGCTTGTAGAAGCCTGCTCTTCACAGAGGTCAGAGCACTTCTCACTGTTTAGTGTTGCAGAAAACTGAGCCCCTCTCATCTTAGCTGCTCCCATAATCAGTCTAATCCCTTTAACCCCAGCAACCTTCATCACAAAAGAAAGAGTTATACATGAACCCAAACAGAAAGAAAAAAATCATATTTACAAAGTTTGTACAATATACACATCTGATTTTCTAAGGGACACACTGCACCAGAGGAAAGAGGGCCATGGCTCTGAAACAAGTCTACATATCAAGTGCTGTAGCTACTAATGGAGACTCTTATGGAAACCAGTCTTTAGTGTTCTGCTAGAGCACAGGGCTTTTCTTATGGCTCCTGCAAAGGATGACAGGCTACTCTTTCCTTCTGGAGCTATGATGCTGCACCTAATCAGCCCAGATTTTAAGTTGGTTTCATTTTAAATACAGGTATTTACAGTGTGGGTGAACTGCAGATGCATATCAACTCCTCCAATTAAAAAAAAGAAATAATAAATTGAAGAAAAAAGTAGTATTACTAATATGTTTCACCTCCCAGCCCTGGGCTTGAGTACTTGGGGAGGAGAAGAGGGGAAAGAGAGGGGAACTTTGACCTGAAACCAAAAACAGCTGTCAATTCCTTGGGCTGTGTCGGAAAGGTGATATTCTGAATGGTCTCATAGCATAAGGCACTTTGCACGAATAAGTAACAAGCTCTTTAGCTTAAAAACAGATGAGTAACCAGGGAGAAGTTGAAATGCACTCAGTCGATGGTTGAAGAATTTGAAATAGCAGACAAGCTTGTGTTCATCAAGATTCTTCTCTTTTCAGGGTTTCTCTTCTTCCCTTGCTGCCCCTCCCACCCAAAGAAAAAAAATTTAAAACCAGCAGTTAGTGCAACTAATGTTCAATCAGCACACAGTGCAAACAAGTGGAAAAACAAAATGATATTCCTCCTTTTATCTTCTTTCTTCCTTGCTGCCAAATTTAAAAAGAAAAAAAGGCCGAGCTCTTTAGTCTTCATAGTTCCAAAATGAAAAGACGAAGAAAAACCCACAAAGAGAAGGGTATCCCCAAAGAAACGATGTGTCACAGATCTGGATCAAAGGGCTTCACCTTCTGGCATGTGTAATCAAAGCCTAAAATTAAAAAAAAGAACAGAAACACAACCACAACACTCACAGTTAAAACAATTCTATGCAAAACCAAACATAAGTCATGAATTGCACTGACTATGTAGCAGATCCGGAAAAGCAAAGGGCATTTGGAACAGCTGAACCTCAGCCACAGCTTTGCAGAAAGAGGTGCTTCCGGTGCCCTCCTGTACAGATGGAGCACAACTACCTACTGGTTTCTTGTCCTTTAGGAAGTGGCAAGCAGTTCTGAGGCAAGGTCACAGCACTCCCCTTAAGGAAGCCACCCAAGAGCCTTTTCCAAATTCATCACGTGGGGTTTTTTAATTTATTTGTAAAACATGGAGAAAACTCAGCCAGCAACACAGAGGCTGCAAGTCAGATTGGCATGACTGGCAAGGGCTATCCTTGAATGATTTAAATGATGGGACACTCTGCTTCTATGGCCACTTTTCTTGTCATCCAAGAAGATGACACACAAAGCTGTGGATGTTGCTTAATCAGACTTTAGTTAAGCTTCTGACACTGTTTCCCACAGCATTCTCCCGGAGAAATTGGCTGCTTATGCCTTGGATGGGCGTACACTTCACTGGATAAAAAACAGGCAGGATGGCCAGGCCCAAAGAGCGGTGATGAATTAAGTTAAATCCAGTTGGTGTTCCCCAGGACTCAGTATTGAGGCCTGTTTTCTTTAGTATCTTTATCAATGATCTGGATGAGGGGATCAAGGGCACCCTCAGTAAGTTTGCAGACAACACCAAGTTAAACAGGTGTTGACCTGCTTGAAGGCAGGGAGACTCTACAGAAAGAACTGGTCAGGCTGGATGGACAGGCCAAGGCCAACAGGATGAGGTTCAACAAGTCCAAGTGCTGGGTCCGGCATTTGGGTCACAACCACCCCCTGCAATGCTCCAAGCTGGAAGAATGGCTGGAAAGTGGCCAGCAGAAAAGGACCTGGGGGTATTGGTCCACAGCCAGCTGAAGATGAGCCAACAATGTGCACAGGTGGCAAAGAAGCCACAAGCATGCTGGTTTGTACCAGCAGCAGTGCGGCCAGCAGAACTAGGGAAGTGATCATCCCCCTAGATTCAGCACTGTGGAGGCCACATTTCAAATATTTGCTTCAGGTTTGGAATAGATATTAGGAGAAAATTCTTCACGGAAGGGGTTGTAGAGCACTGGAACAGGCTGTCCAGGGAAGTGGTGGAGCCACCATCCCTGGAGGTATTTAAAAGACACGTAGAATGGGGCACTTAGGGACATGGTTTATGGTGATCTGATAGTGCTGGACTAACAGTTGGACCTGGTCGTCTTAAAGATCTCTTCCAGCCAAAACAATTCTATGATTCTATGACTTCAGCAGCTTTGTTGAAATTCTTCTTCTAATTCATGATCTCCAAGAATACGCAAAAATAATTATTTCCAACCCACACTGTATAGTGTCTGACCTTGCATGATAGCATTCTAACTAAAACCAAATCAAACATCAACCTGTAGCTATTTTGCTTGACTGCATTCCAGGGCAAGATTTCCTCTTACAAGAAGACTTGACTCAGGAGTTTTTCCTCAGACAATGACCAGAAAGGGCACACTTAGGAGTCTCTTGACAGTGAAACATCATTTTCTTTTAAAACTATGCCATCGACCTCAGGTGGCAGCAAACAGGAACTACAGCTTTGCTACCTACTTTGTTTACTTGCATGAATTCTATGAACCAAAGAGTGCAAAAGATGTAGCACCTTTAGTTTGAACCTGTTCCTTTAAACTGGCAAGAGGCTCAGGCTCTTCTGTTGGTGCTGTTCTCAAAGCTATCCATGTTCTCTCCTCATCTTTTTGAGGACCACTTTCCTCTCTGGCCTTCACTCATTTCTCATTTTAGCTGAACAACACAGAAAGAAATCCTTAGGCTACTAGAAGCCATCCTGGCCTCTCCAAACACCATTCCCCACTCTCCCTTTTCCCCTCATTTTTGGTCTCTTTATCATATGGTCAGCATTTCAATTGAAATAACTAAAAACTACTCCTCCTCCCCTCCCAGCTTCAGCACATCCACAGAACTCCTGGCACTAAGAGTCTATTTCAAACCCTTGTTTTCACATTCAGAGTCTTTTCGGCTTATATGTTTCCCTCTAATGCTGCAGTAACATTCACACACGAGCTCTTCCTTCATCCAGCACACATTCTCTATTCAGGAAGGCAGTTACATACGCACATGTTTACTGTTTCTCATCTTCTACAGGTTCACTGTGGTATTCTGCCACATACAGGCTCTTGTCAATGTTGCTTGGTATGGGTTTAATTTCAGTTCCCAACTGCTCCTCAATACTTTTCAGGTTGAATCGATCATCATAGGTGATCAAGTTGATGGCCAGGCCAAGGTGACCAAAGCGACCTTGACAAAACAAACAAACAAAAAGTCTGAACTGAGAAACAGAAGGCTGATTGAAAAAGTCTGCTGACTGCAGAGTTATTAACATCACTCCTTGATAATAAAAGCAAATCCAGACCCTGCCACAGATCTCTGCAACTTTCACATCTGTTTTTGGTCACAGTTTCATACTGCTACAGAAATAAGAAAACTCAGGAGGTTCAAAATGCCTAGACCAAAGCCTCTCAGCAATTGCCCATGGAAAGTCTTCCATTACTGCACTACACATATCCAGCCCTTATTAAGTAACAAGCCTGAACTACAAAAAGTTGAAGTACACCAAGTTCCTTTGTTTACTGTCTTTCTTAAGGGTATATTTTGCTCATGTCCAGACACTAAAAATATACCTTGGAACACATGCCAAATAAAATTATGTTTAAGACATCATGGAAGCTAAGATTTCAGTATAGAATTTTCCCAAACTGCAAACAGGAGCATCAGTAAGTCTCCTGAGATTAAAGCAAAACAGGGCTTTTTTCTTCATTAGCTGTTATCTCTGCAAGAGAACAGACCTTTATTCAGATATTTGCGAGGATAACCATCTGAGATGGTTTGTCAGAAAAATCAAAGCTACCCAAAATAATTCTCAGATACAGTAAAAACAAACAGAAGCCAATTCAAGCCTACGAAACACCAGAATCTTCAGCAAAGTTGGACCTAAGAGATTTTTCTTCTCACCTGATCTGCCAATACGATGGAGATAAGTCTCTGCCAGCTTTGGGAAATCAAAGTTTATCACCACATTCACAGCTTGGATATCAATACCTCGGGTAAACAGATCTGAAACACAATCCAGGTCACAAAGAAAATTAATTTCTATGAGATCAAATGTTGTCAGTATTTAGGGTGGCAAGACTAACAACGACCAATATTGCCTTGCACCAGTTTGCAGATATAAGCTTCCCTTGTATCAAAGGCAGTTTACATACCATTCTGTTATGGCTTCTTCTTGTCCTTTATGCATTATAAAAATGAATAATACAAGAAGAATGACCAAGACACCAGAGCTGCACATCTATGCTCAAAAAATAATTAGCACAAAGCTAGTTTTTTCCACATTAGACTATTTCTGAACGGGTTTTCTTACACAAGCATCTCCTCACACATGATTGTACATTGTCAACGTCACAACAGACCTGAGACCTGAACTACATTGCACTAGCTCAAGTCTAGCTCAACTATTTTTATTCTGCTTCTAGTGATTTTTGTTAAAACAACCTGGACACATGTAGTGACCAGCAGACACTGCCCAAAAAACAGGCTGTACAATGGAGAACTCTAATCATACACAAGCCAATCAAAATTATAAAAAATTTTTAGAAAATATGATCCATAAACATTTAAAGAACCAGAAAAACTTACTCAGGTGATCCTAGTCACAGTTCTACTGATATTTTTGTAAAGCTTATGGCCCAACAGCTCAGAGAGCACCCACATGTGAAAATATACATAAAGCTAGTGCAGAAAATGCTATCGCAGTAAAACCATTTTTAGCGAGTTGCCTCTTCACAGTTTGTCACAAAAGGCAAATATCTACATGCCTAGAGTGCTGCACCCTCCTACATGCATACTTAAAGACATCTTACTAAAACGTTTTATTACAAACCAGGTGATCTATTATACCCAGACTAATGGCTAATATGCTTTCTATCACACTCTTTAGAAACAGGAAAATCTTCAGGAACTCTTACCAGTGCAAACAAGATTGCGGCATAAGCCATTTCGGAAATCGTGGAACACACGATTGCGGTGCTCCTGGAAATACACAAACAAAGCAAACCAGCCGTGATTTTCAGATATATTCAAGTTACAAACACTGAAATTCCATCACGTGAATTCCCCCACCTCACCATTAGAAAAAAGTTGAGTCAAACAAAGATGGTAGTACCTATTTTTTAGCACTCCTTACCTACACATTCTTCTAAAGCATTTACCAGGGGGGCCCTTGGTACCACTTTTACACAATGGCACTTAACTGTCTGTGTTTTAAAGCCTCCTACAGTTACACCAAAGCCATCTCAGAATAAGAGTATGTTAAGTTACAATCACACGAAACACACATTGAGGAAGTTAAACTGCTATTTAGACTATCGCTTCCCCACAGCCCACTGCCAAAATTCAATGCATGTTTTATTCATTCCCTTAAAAACTTAATTCAGCAGTAACTTCATTTTTCAGTATGAAGTATTTTTTACTACCAATTGAGAATTGCAGGTGGGATGAGTCAACTGTCTGTGAAGACTCTCCTTCCACAAACACTTCACTTGGGACCACACAAAGATTCAGAAATATCAGTGTTCAGGAATGAAATTAACAGTGGGGATGAACAAGATGAAGGTTTCCACACAAACATACCTGCACCTTGCCACAAAGACAATCCACTGACTGATCAAAACCATACAAAAACTAGACTTCAAGGAACTCATTTGCATATCTCTCTGTTCTCAATACCAATACCTCTTCTATTTCTGTTTAATTAATTACTGGTCTGCATACAGCCCAGCAAGCACTGGCATTACCTCTCAGTTCCATGAACAACAAGCTAGGCTTCCCCTAAAGCTTTAATTTGAATTTATTCCTGGTTAATATATAAAATGAAAAAATATTTCAAAGTACTGCCGTTTTACATACACCACTTCAACCTTCTGACATCTTTTAGTGTACTTGCAGAAAACAAGGAAATAATGAGTATGAAGCTTGAAGACATGCGAGCTAACGTACAGGTACAGAAAGCTGTGCACCAGCAAAGCTGCACTGGCATTTTTTATCATCTACACCAAGGCCACGAGCACTCAGTTACCACAGCTCCAGACGTGGTTTTTGCCAGGAGGTTTGATCAAAACCACCTCCCCCACCTCTCAGATTCCTCTGCAATCACAGTGCAAGATGTAGTGTTTGCAAAGCCATGTGAGGCGCTCAGCTGAGTATTGGGGTTTTTGTAGATTGTTTTAAATCCTGCTCATTTTCATCTGTGCCAGTTACACTGTGTGGTCTTACCACAGCTTCCCACGCCGCCAACAGCAAAGCAACAGCCATAGGGACTGTGCCTTCTGGCCACAGTCTGTGCTTACACTGGACGAATTAATCTGACCTGAAGTGCTCTTAAATACCAACAGACCAGCTACACCAAATAGTCTGGAAAGGGGTTTTGAGGGGGCATGGAAAACTGGTCTAAAACCGAATCAACAGCAAAGTGCTACATGTTACATTTTTCAAAGAACATGCAAACTTAAAGCAAGTACAAGACTTAATTAACCTTTGCAGTAAAGCTTGGGGTGGTGTGGAATAAACCACTGTAGACTTCATACTCACCTGCCTCATTTTAGCATGGATATAGAAGCAGGAATAGCCCAGCTGGGAGATCTTTTTGGCTAGCAATTCAACCCGTTGAGAAGAGTTGCAGAAAATGATCGACTGGTTGATCTGGAGCTGAATGTAGAAGTAGTGTGCTCAGTAAATGCAGCATTTTGCTAACAAATGATCCAAGACTAAGTCTAAATCCCTTCCAGAAAGAAAGCCAAGCAGGAAATTTACACAGTATGTATTTTTGTACAAGGGGGGAAAAAAAATGAACAAAACTAACACACAAAGGTGGAGGATGAGAAGCATAGATTTTTAGCTTCCACTAAATAGCATATTTTGCAAGGAAAAAGAGGTCATTAAGCCATCTTCACCACCCTCAGTCTTATTCTTGGTTCCAAAAGGAAAAAAGCTTTTCTGTGTTCTTGACCCAGGCCTACCACTTACCCTGGAAAACAGTGTATTGAGGCAGTGTACTTTCTGACGCTCAGTTACATAGGCATAGTACTGGGTAACTCCCTTCAAGGTCAGCTCCTCCATCAGATTAATCTCATAGGGTTTCTGCAAATGGGAATTCTGAAAAATAAAGATAGGATAAAGCAGGCATATCTATGCGCAAAACAACGCAAATACTTCCCACCCACCGGCAACTTCCTTCACGGCAAGGATGCACTGGCTAGCCAGTCACTCTTCATGCTACACATAAGACAGACAGGGTGGGTAAAATTTCACGAAGGATTACTTATAAAACCAAGGCAATCGAGCAGGCCAAACGAGTACTCTCTGAGAGCAAGTCCATGCAGACGCACATAACTAATGTAAAAAGCGGAAAACAGCACCTTGTAGGCAAGAACTGTGCGTACCTAGCTTTCCTATTTGTGCTACTGCAGGGCAACAGTTATTTTCAAACTTCTGTCCTAGATTTACACCAATTTAGACCAAACCAAAAACGTTTGGATGCATTAAAAAAACCAAACACTAGCAGCTATGCACTACTCATTCAATGCCACCACCATCACACATATATGAATACGTCTGCACTCACCATGAACTTCTGTACGCTCAAAGGGAAAGTGGCTGAGTAGAGCAAAATCTGTCTGTTTTTAGGTAGCGTGAGAATAATGTCTTCCATTATTTGAACAAAATCTTGAGACAGCAATTTATCTGCCTGTAACAAAAGAAGTAATAATGAGTAAGTTAAAATTACTAGGGCAAGATTTCAGTCTTCTGGTACTACCACATGGTGGAGGGGGACAGGATACACACAAAACACCAGGAGCATTCTCCCTGCCCTTATGATGGGACAGTCCCCTTTGGAGCACATACTGCACTCCAAAAGATACGTGATTTAGCTGCTGAATGCAGGATTCATCAGTAAAAGGAAGTTTACCCTCTCCTGGTTTTCAGCAATTTGATTTAAACAAAATCAAATTCAGGAAAAAAAAAAATCAATGGAATCGAAATTGAAAACAGTTATTATGGCTCCTATCGGAGTCATCCAAGAGCTTTCACACAACCGTTTTCTCTATCTCTCACACAGAAGCCTGTATACTATTGGATGTTCATTCCTTGATTTCAGAATAGACTGTTCATCTGCTCTTCAAGAATTGCAAAGACAGGAAAGGCAAGTCTCCCTACATTGGTTTTTTTACATGCAGACAAATTCTTCTGCCAAAATACCTTTTCAAAAACACTGAGAAATCTGTAAGCTATAATGTTATAGTGTCGCTAATAAAAGTTTTATCTGTTGTGCATAATGAGGAGACTTGCCAAGACACATCACTGCTTTAACTTGGTATTAAATCCCAAAACGTTTAACATGAGCAACTTGCCTCATCCAATACTATCATCTGGACATGCTCAACTTTTGCTACTCCTTTCTTGATGAGATCGAGAATTCTCCCAGGGGTAGCTATCACCACATGCACTGTAAGGTTAGAAGAGCAAAAAAAAAATGGTTAAGATGAGTAAAACGATGTTTCCAGCATTCACAGCTATGTTTCGTAGAAACAGTTTGAGAGAATAATGCCAGCATACAAACAGCTAACAAGACATATTGTAGTCTGTTCTGGAACACACAAGCAGTAACAACAAGCAGAAATTCCACTGCCACACTGTAAAAGTCACAAACAAACAGCAACTGTAGCACAGCAAAAATGCTCTAACCTGTATCATCAAGCCTCATTATGTCATCTCGCAAATTTGTTCCTCCTGTTGTTGCCATGACTTTGGCACCTCCCATGTGTTTGCTGACTTGGATACAGATTTGACTGACCTGCAGGGCTAGTTCACGGGTGGGAACGATCACCATTGCTGAAAGTTAAAAGTGTCAGCGTGAGGTACCAGTAACACAGCCTGTCTTAAAAACTAATCCTCAGAAGAGACAGAGACTTTGTAACTGCTATACTTCCATGGTTTTGGAGTTCCACTCTGGATATCCTGAATGAGACCCAGAAATTGCTTACGACGAGGCAAACTCCACACAAGAGTTCTTCACCCCTTGATATTCCCCTCCACCCAAGCCCCCAAGCCAGTACACTTGCTTATCACTCCAAATCCACTTTCCAGGGCAAGAAGATGGTAAAGTCCAGCAGACGTTTTCCATTTCAAGCTTCTGAAAACAACTGTGGGACTCCTAAAATTCCACCTCCCCTCCACCACTCCCCACAAGCAGATAATCTACAATGCTCGATGTCATTGACCAGTTTTAGATTCAAGTCTGCAACGTAGCAACCGATACCATTACCCAGCTGCAGCTAGTAAGATTCACCTCAACTGACCTTGTATATTGTCCTTCTTTAAGTCTAGCCGTTCAAGTAAAGGAATGAGGTAGGCTCCACTCTTGCCTGTTCCATTTTTCGCTCTAGCCAAGATATCCCTACCAGATAAAGCAATGGGGATGCTCTCCTCCTGAAATGCAATGACAGACAGGGCATGAGCAATCATAAGCCACGCTTGCTAAAGAAGCTGGCCAAATTTAACTCTCCTCGCTAACAGTATCACATGAAATCCAACTGTTACATGAATATAATATCCTGCAACTGCAAGCATCACAGACTCAAAACAGCAGAGAGTTACACCTATCAGTGAAGACTTCCCCAACAAAGCAATAGCTCCACTCCCCAGATCCCACTTAGGAGTCCTTACCTTCCCTGGTCATAAGAGAACCAGAGATCAGCTACCACAGCAATGGTAAACCCATACTGACCCATTACAAAAAAAGTGAAAAACTGGGGGGAAAAAAGTGAAGAGACAGTGAGTGTCACTAGCAAACTCTTCCTATGGAAAAATGTACCCACCTATATCTTAACATCAGAACCTCCTCAGCCTGTGTAAATCAAACCTGCATGCTCCTGTAACATACTTCTCAAAAAAAAACCCCAGCAGGCTTTCCTTTTGAAACTTCAGCCATTCCAACACAAGACCCAAGTATTCTTCCTTTACTGTCTTTTACAGCAACATCTAAAGAACCCTCAGCCTTTTGGAAAGGCAGCATGGTCAGAACCTGTTTTAAAGCAGACAAATTACCTAAAAGCTACTGCTTTTCATGCCTAAGGAGACAAAGTGGCAGAGCTGTGCCAATGACAATACTCCAAAAAACCATTAAAAGACAGTTCAACCTCCCCACCACCCCTGAAGTTTACACATCAATGGTTCTTAAAAGAAAAAGCCTTAGAAGTAAAAAAGCAAGATGAAGGGACAGAAACGTAAACTTGGTAACATACTCATTGCTCTCCCATAACCTTCATTACACTTCTTCCAGATGCTTACGGTAGGAAAGCCAAGACCGTATGATAAAGCCAGTTACCTTTTTAACAACTAAAGGTATGCAGCTGCAACTCCATTTTCTGGAACATTTACAGAACAGTCCCATTCTCACTGAGACTATATATGTGAGGCATGTTACTGAACACCACATTAATGCCTCCAGAGACAGAAGGAAAATCCAAGTTTACTTCTCTAAAGCCTAAGTCAGTCCTATCTATAAGACATGATCTAGTGATTTAGTTGGGTATTAGAAATTCTCGCCTTTCCCAAAGGGTCACCAAGTTCTACCGTTCACAACCCCAGTTTTCCCAAATCATAATGAGTATCCAATGTTTAAGCATGAATAACAATTTCAATAAATTTATAAAAAATAAACACGGCAAGTAGTCTGTTTGTAAACAACCTGAATAGGAGATGGTTTTTCCCAGCCCATTTCAAAAATTCCCATCAGTAACTCCCGTTTCAAACAGTAATCTTCAAACTCGTTTCCTTTTGTGGAGGTCACATCCTGAATAATAATAAAAAAAAAGCACATCCATAAGATCAGGTCATACAATCTAACCAGCGGCTGCAGACTGGTCTGACTCAATGAGAGACTGCCTGTATGGCAAGATGACAAAGCGCATTCCGTTACTACACTAGTTCTCACTAACCTCTGCAATGCCATACAGCACAGAAAGAAACATTATCATCCTCATAACCAAATACAGTACTGCAAACATACACTGATATCTTTCGATCTGCCTCGCAAGAGACACTGACAATCAGTCCCATGCTGTAACATTAATAAAGTTAGAAATCCACAGTGAAAGCTGGTTTTGAGCTTTTCCAAGAGAGGCATCTCTCCCAAGTGGTTCTAGAACGGATTTGTTCTTCATTTAGAACAGCAGAAGCTGAGCTGCTTTGGCATCTTTCCTTAGGACAAATATTCTGCCACTGAAAATTGTCCCACATCTTTCATGTAGTATTTATTCCTACAATTCAACCATCCTTACCGAAGTTTTGATTCTCAAATCCTTTGGAGGGAGTTTTAAAGTCTTCTTCCAGTCATCACCAGGTCTATACCAAAAGTAAAATAAAAATACATTTTTTAAAACTCTGGCTCAATAATTTTATTTTGCACTTTTATTTTTGTAGATACAGATTGCATGTTTCTCAGAACATGCAATATTTTCACCTCCTGAAAGACAACAGAGCCTACAGATAGAAGCTCAAGTCTTCTATGAGCTAAGCAGGACGCAACAGGCAGGAAACTGTAAACAGAAAAAAATCATCAGTCTGTCAAGTGCACAGAGAATTTGTGAAATCTTTATCCAGTCATGATTCAAGTCCCATTTTCAGGACACCAAATCAATCCAGCAGAACACAGATTTAAAACTGAACACTGACAACCACATGACAGAAACTGGCTATAATAAATCCATACAAGAGTATTTCACCACTTTAAAAGAGGAAAATTTTCTTGCCTGGGGAACATCCACTCTTAATCCCTGAGAAATGTGAGAAAATCAAAAACATTTTTGGGGAGAAAATTAAGTAAATAAATGCTCCACTTGTTGATCAAATGTTGTTGTTTTGTTTTTGTTTTTTTTTCTCTTCTCTCAGTGAGGTTTAGACACTCATCCTCTTTGGAAAGCCACTGTACAGAGGGGAGTAAGTTCTTTTCTTCCCCAATCCCAGGAAGTCATGAGTGAATTTTGGTGAGTTTAAGTCATCGGTTTTGTTAGGGTAAATCATTTTAAAAAAATAAAAAGAGAGACAGAAAAAACAAGTTAGGCAACCTTTAAGAAACTGAGTATTCCATTACACCCTCTGACGACAGCTGGCATTTCCTTTGCAAATAACCAAGTAACAAAATAAAAGTGAAGGTTGTGCAGGGGGAGGAGGAACCACGGGGAAAGAGAAAAGGAACACATTACCATACCATCCAAGTTTTTTACACCTTTCAGAATTTCCAACCAGTTCACTCATTCTTTATTACCACACTTCCAAAACCAGTTTGCTGGCAGGACAGTATCACAGTGGTACCATATTATCTTAGCTCAGGCTTTGATGAATTAAAGCCAGAGCATTACACCAAGGAGAGCAAGCGCTACTATTTAAGATCAATAACAAAACATAATTGACTTTAAAGAACTACTCATCCTGAGAAAGAAATGCAACAAACAACTGAAAAGCCTACACAACTGGACTGAGACCAGTTGGCATTTCCCCCTAGTCTTAAACTTCAGTTCAGTTCCTTCCCACTTCCCAATTTCCCTCTCAAACCACTCGCAATGAGCAAGGAAAACAGCATGCTACTGCTTAGTGGGCTACCTCTGACAAGCAGCTACACTTCTGAAAAGCACAATGTTGAATTCAATTTTCACAACAAATACACTGCAAAGATCATTGTCAGAGAGAAGCCTGCACATGGAAATACAACTTTCTTTTCATCATGCACATCATGGGACACTTTGCTAATGTCACAAAACAATAGAAGAAAGCATTCTAAAATGGGAACCCAAGAACATTTTCACAACAGTTTTAAATATCACTTTTGTGGCAACCAATATAAACACTTACTTAATAGCGGTGGTCATACTCTGTGCTTGCTGTTGAGTGCCATTATTGATTGTGTTGGCATTTTTCAGCTGGTTCATCTGTTGCTGAGCTTGTGTGCCTCCACCTCCTGGGCCCCCGCTGGGTTTTACGGGGCCTCTCAACTGCCCATTCTGACTGGATAGACCCATTATAACAGGGTTCTCTGTTCTGGCCGTGCTCATGTTTTTGTTTTTAAAGATGTCTTTTTTAGACTTCAAAACTTTGAAAGTCAGTACAGAAACTGTAATAACAGTTTATTAGACTCTCCAAAACGAAGAGATAAATAAGTCTTGCTCAATATATGAGTCCTTTATTGCAATGCAGGCAAGCACCTGTAAGTCACTCAAAAGTAAAGCAGTAACTTGCTCTGATGCAGTGGATCAACTTTTTTTAAAAAAAAGCCCTCTAACAAAGTTGAGTTATATCAGAATTCACTTGCTTCAATCTGAAATAGAAGCAGATTATAACAATTAGTATGTGGATTTTTGTCTGCATACATCACATCAGTCCACCCTTGTATTTTAAGAATCACTTCTTCCCAGGCAGCATGCAACAACAGCACTTGCTATTTCGTTTTTTCAGTGATAATCACCAAGACACGCATCAAACTTCTTTAGCCTTTCTATAATTCTCATAACAGCTGTACTTTCAGCAACCTTCCAGTGAGTAACCACTTGAAAAATACTACCTCCCCCACCTCCCAACAAATAAGCATGAATTATATTAACTACTCTGCCAGTTCTTGAAATCCCCCTACTTCTGGGACACAGCAAAGCAGCTCTAAAATGCTAAGCAACAATGTTACATAGTCGTTTGTGACAGGAAGTAAGGCCACAATATCAAGTGGATGTTCCAGTTAGAACTGACGAAACACCTAAGTTACGCTGATTGCCGTTTTTTACTTCAAAAGGGAAACAGAAATTACGCTACCTTTTTTTAATCAAAGAAACAATAACAAAAAACCCAACACAGCAACAAAAACCCACCTTACCTCTCCTCCAACCCAAAACGTTTTGGTATAACAACATTCAGAATAGCAAAACAAAGGATATCATCAAGCTGAACTGACAGTAGCTTCCTGTTTTGTAGGGCTAAGTGTCAGAGCCTGCACTGAAGCAGTAGGTAATATACCTTCACATTAGATACCTAGCTTCCTGCTTATGTGCTCTGCATGATGTTACCTTCCAGCTATCAGTAACAACTCTCACTGCATTCAAAAGGTAACATTTAGTACTTAAAATTGACATCATATTTAACAGTAAGGTTAACAAAACTGAAAAGAAATAATACAAAGTCCACACCTTACATAAAGCAAGTATGGACCACCACTGAAAAGCCCTTAGCCAGGACATTCCTAGTCAAAAACCTCTCAGAAGCAACAGAAAGTAGGCTTGCCTGTACGATTTCTCATCATAACATGTCCTCATCTTGAGAAAACGCAAAGCAGAACACTGCTTCCTAACTTCAGCGTCCACAAAAAAATTGCGTGTTTCCCCAGTGAATAAAAGGCACATTCAAGAGCATTTCAACAGGATGGAAAAGGAATTCAGATTCTTCCCAGCTGTTTCCGAACATGTCAATTCTAGTTTCATAGAAAAACTTTAAAGTTTGCAGAACTAGGATTTTTCTGCTAGTTATTTTTCTGACTAGAAGAGCTGTTCCAAGGCATCTTTGAAGAGATATTTGTCCTACCCGTTAACTTTGTAAAAAGCGGTCAAGTCACAAAGTAACCAGTGCCGCCTAAAAGGCCCGGATACTAACGGCAGGAGTTCTCCAATGCTGCAGGAGATGGAACCTCTCAGCCCCTTAACATCACTCGCTCATAACTATCCTTTAAAAGGCGAGAGCTTAAAGCCTCGTCAAACTCAATGAACTTCCCCGTTCCGAGACGAGAAGTGCCACTATTTCGCAAAGCGGCGAACCGGCGCAAAAAAAGGCCTTCCGCACCCCTACTCTCCTCCCCAGGCGGAGACCACGTAGGCAGGCAGGCGGTCTGGCAGTCCAGGCAGCCGCCGCTAGACCTTTCCCTTCCTCTGCCAGCAGCCGACCACTCGCGCCTCAGCAGAGCTGGGCCAGACTGGCCCCAGCACAAAGCGGCCGCGACGCTCGCTGGGCCGCAGGAGCCTCCGCGGTGCCCATTGTTTCCAGCG